>JAGIQG010000019.1:0-50262 GCA_024679065.1 Sphyrna mokarran
AGAGAGAGAGAGAGCAATGTGTAATAGAGAGAGAGAGAGAGAGCAATGTGTAACAGAGAGAGAGAGAGCAATGTGTAACAGAGAGAGAGAGAGCAATGTGTAACAGAGAGAGAGAGAGAGCAATGTGTAACACAGAGAGGGAGAGAGAGCAATGTGTAACACAGAGAGGGAGAGAGAGCAATGTGTAACACAGAGAGGGAGAGAGCAGTGTGTAACACAGAGAGGGAGAGAGATCAATGTGTAACACAGAGAGGGAGAGAGATCAATGTGTAACACAGAGAGGGAGAGAGAGCAATGTGTAGCAGAGAGAGAGAGATCAATGTGTAACACAGAGAGAGGGAGAGAGATCAATGTGTAACACAGAGAGAGAGAGAGCAATGTGTAACAGAGAGGGAGAGAGCAATGTGTAACAGAGAGAGACAGTTAGCAATGTGTAACACAGAGAGGGAGAGAGATCAATGTGTGAGAGAGAGCAATGTGTGAGCGGAGAGAGAGAGCAATTAGCGAGAGAGAGAGCAATTAGCGAGAGAGAGAGCAATGTGTGAGCGAGAGAGCAATGTGTAACACAGAGACAGAGAGAGCACTGTGTAACACAGAGAGGGGGAGAGCAATGTGTCACAGAGAGAGACAGTTGTCAATGTGTAACACAGAGAGGGAGAGAGAGCAATGTGTGAGAGAGGGAGAGAGAGCAATGTGTGAGAGAGAGAGAGCAATGTGTGAGCAAGAGAGAGAGCAATGTGTGTGAGAGAGAGAGAGAGAGCAATGTGTAACAGAGAGAGACAGTTATCAATGTGTAACACAGAGAGGTAGAGAGAGCAATGTGTGTGTGTGAGAGAGAGAGAGAGAGCAATGTGTGTGTGTGAGAGAGAGAGAGAGCAATGTGTGAGAGAGAGAGAGAGCAATGTGTGTGAGAGAGAGAGAGAGAGCAATGTGTGTGTGAGAGAGAGAGCAATGTGTGAGAGAGAGAGAGAGCAATGTGTGAGAGAGAGAGAGAGCAATGTGTGAGAGAGAGAGAGAGCAATGTGTAAGAGAGAGAGAGAGCAATGTGTGAGAGAGAGAGAGAGAGAGTGGAGGAGAGTGTGTAAAGAGAGAAGGAATGTGTAAGAGAGAGAGAGAGCAATGTGTAGGAGGGAGAGAGCAATGTGTGAGAGAGAGAGAGAGCAATGTGTAAGAGAGAGAGAGAGCAATGTGTGAGAGAGAGAGAGGCAATGTGTAAGAGAGAGAGAGAGCAATGTGTGAGAGAGAGAGAGCAATGTGTAGAGAGAGAGAGAGCAATGTGTGAGAGAGAGAGAGAGCAATGTGTAACAGAGAGAGAGAGAGAGCAATGTGTAACAGAGAGAGAGAGAGCAATGTGTAACAGAGAGAGGAGAGAGCAATGTGTACGAGAGAGAGAGAGCAATGTGTGAGAGAGAGAGAGAGCAATGTGTGAGAGAGAGAGAGAGGCAATGTGTAACGGAGAGAGAGAGCAATGTGTAGAAGAGAGAGAGAGCAATGTGTGAGAAGAGAGCATGTGAGAGAGAGAGAGAGAGCAATGTGTAAGAGAGAGAGAGAGAGCAATGTGTGACAGAGAGAGAGAGAGAGCAATGTGTGAGAGAGAGAGAGAGCAATGTGTGAGAGAGAGAGAGAGCAATGTGTGAGAGAGAGAGAGAGCAATGTGTGAGAGAGAGAGAGAGCAATGTGTGAGAGAGAGAGAGAGCAATGTGTGAGAGAGAGAGAGAGCAATGTGTGAGAGAGAGAGAGAGCAATGTGTGAGAGAGAGAGAGAGCAATGTGTGAGAGAGAGAGAGAGAGCAATGTGTCACAGAGAGGGAGAGAGCAATGTGTAACACAGAGAGGGAGAGAGAGCAATGTGTAACACAGAGAGAGAGAGAGCAATGTGTAACACAGAGAGGGAGAGAAGCAATGTGTAACAAGAGAGGAGAGAGCAATGTGTAACAGAGAAGAGAGCATGTGTAGAGAGAGAGAGAGAGCAATGTGTAAGCGAGAGAGAGAGAGCAATGTGTGACAAGAGAGAGGAGGAGAGAGCAATGTGTGAGAGAGAGAGCAATGTGTAACAGAGAGAGAGAGAGAGCAATGTGTAACACAGAGAGGGAGAGAGAGCAATGTGTAACACAGAGAGGGAGAGAGAGCAATGTGTAACACAGAGAGGGAGAGAGAGCAATGTGTAACACAGAGAGAGAGAGAGCAATGTGTAACACAGAGAGGGAGAGAGAGCAATGTGTAACACAGAGAGGGAGAGAGCAATGTGTACACAAGAGAGAGAGAGCAATGTGTAAAAGAGAGAGAGAGCAATGTGTAACAGAGAGAGAGATGGGAGAGAGAGCAATGTGTAACACAGAGAGGGAGAGAGAGCAATGTGTAACACAGAGAGGGAGAGAGAGCAATGTGTAACACAGAGAGGGAGAGAGAGCAATGTGTAACACAGAGAGGGAGAGAGAGCAATGTGTAACACAGAGAGGGAGAGAGAGCAATGTGTAACACAGAGAGGGAGAGAGAGCAATGTGTAACACAGAGAGGGAGAGAGAGCAATGTGTAACACAGAGAGGGAGAGAGAGCAATGTGTAACACAGAGAGGGAGAGAGAGCAATGTGTAACACAGAGAGGGAGAGAGAGCAATGTGTAACACAGAGAGGGAGAGAGCAATGTGTAACACAGAGAGGGAGAGAGAGCAATGTGTAACACAGAGAGGGAGAGAACAATGTGTAACACAGAGAGGGAGAGAGAGCAATGTGTAACACAGAGAGGGAGAGAGACAATGTGTAACACAGAGAGGGAGAGAGAGCAATGTGTAACACAGAGAGAGAGAGAGCAATGTGTAACACAGAGAGAGAGAGAGAGCAATGTGTAACACAGAGAGAGAGAGAGCAATGTGTAACACAGAGAGAGAGAGAGAGCAATGTGTAACAGAGAGGGAGAGAGCAATGTGTAACAGAGAGAGAGAGATAGCAATGTGTAACACAGAGAGGGAGAGAGAGCAATGTGTGAGAGAGAGCAATGTGTAGAGAGAGAGAGAGCAATTAGCGAGAGAGAGAGCAATGTGTGAGAGAGAGAGAGCAATGTGTAAGAGAGGGAGAGAGAGCAATGTGTGAGAGAGAGAAGAGCAATGTGTAAGCGAGAAGAGAGCAGTGAGGAGAGAGAGAGCAATGTGTGAGAGAGAGAGAGAGCAATGTGTAAGAGAGAGAGAGAGAGCAATGTGTAAGAGAGAGAGAGAGAGCATGTGTAACAGAGAGGAGAGCAATGTGTAACACAGAGAGAGAGAGAGCAATGTGTAAGAGAGAGAGAGAGCAATGTGTGAGAGAGAGAGAGAGCAATGTGTAACAGAGAGAGAGAGAGAGCAATGTGTAACAGAGAGAGAGAGAGCAATGTGTAACACAGAGAGGAGAGAGAGCAATGTGTATGAGAGAGAGAGAGAGAGCAATGTGTGAGAGAGAGAGAGAGAGAGCAATGTGTGAGAGAGAGAGAGAGCAATGTGTGACAGAGAGAGAGAGAGAGCAATGTGTGAGAGAGAGAGAGAGCAATGTGTGAGAGAGAGAGAGAGCAATGTGTGAGAGAGAGAGAGAGCAATGTGTGAGAGAGAAGAGCAATGTTAGAGAGAGAGAGAGCAATGTGTGAGAGAGAGAGAGAGCAATGTGTGAGAGAGAGAGAGAGCAATGTGTAAGAGAGAGAGAGAGAGCAATGTGTAACACAGAAGAGAGAGAGAGCAATGTGTAGCGAGAAGAGAGAATGTGTAACGAGAGAGAGAGAGCAATGTGTAACGAGAGAGAGAGAGGCAATGTGTGAGAGAGAGAGAGGGAGAGAGAGCAATGTGTAACAGAGAGAGAGAGAGAGCAATGTGTAACAGAGAGAGAGAGAGCAATGTGTAACACAGAGAGGGAGAGAGCAATGTGTAACACAGAGAGGGAGAGAGAGCAATGTGTAACACAGAGAGGGAGAGCAATGTGTAAGAGAGGGAGAGAGAGCAATGTGTAACACAGAGAGGGAGAGAGCAATGTGTAACACAGAAGAGAGAGAGAGCAATGTGTGAGCGAGAGAGAGAGAGCAATGTGTAAGCGAGAGAGAGAGAGCAATGTGTGAGAGAGAGAGCAATGTGTAACAGAGAGAGGGAGAGAGCAATGTGTAACACAGAGAGGGAGAGAGAGCAATGTGTAACACAGAGAGGGAGAGAGAGCAATGTGTAACACAGAGAGGGAGAGAGAGCAATGTGTAACACAGAGAGGGAGAGAGAGCAATGTGTAACACAGAGAGGGAGAGAGAGCAATGTGTAACACAGAGAGGGAGAGAGAGCAATGTGTAACACAGAGAGGGAGAGAGCAATGTGTAACACAGAGAGGGAGAGAGAGCAATGTGTAACACAGAGAGGGAGAGAGAGCAATGTGTAACACAGAGAGGGAGAGAGAGCAATGTGTAACACAGAGAGGGAGAGAGAGCAATGTGTAACACAGAGAGGGAGAGAGAGCAATGTGTAACACAGAGAGGGAGAGAGAGCAATGTGTAACACAGAGAGGGAGAGAGAGCAATGTGTAACACAGAGAGGGAGAGAGAGCAATGTGTAACACAGAGAGGAGAGAGAGCAATGTGTAACACAGAGAGGGAGAGAGAGCAATGTGTAACACAGAGAGGGAGAGAGAGCAATGTGTAAACGAGAGAGAGAGAGAGCAATGTGTAACACAGAGAGGGAGAGAGAGCAATGTGTAACACAGAGAGGGAGAGAGAGCAATGTGTAACACAGAGAGGGAGAGAGAGCAATGTGTAACACAGAGAGGGAGAGAGAGCAATGTGTAACACAGAGAGGGAGAGAGAGCAATGTGTAACACAGAGAGGGAGAGAGAGCAATGTGTAACACAGAGAGGGAGAGAGAGCAATGTGTAACACAGAGAGAGAGAGAGCAATGTGTAAGCGAGAGAGAGAGAGCAATGTGTGAGAGAGAGAGCAATGTGTGAGAGAGAGAGCAATGTGTGAGAGAGAGAGCAATGTGTGAGAGAGAGAGCAATGTGTGAGAGAGAGAGCAATGTGTAACACAGAGAGGGAGAGAGAGCAATGTGTAACACAGAGAGGGAGAGAGAGCAATGTGTAACACAGAGAGGGAGAGAGAGCAATGTGTAACACAGAGGGAGAGAGCAATGTGTAACACAGAGAGAGAGAGAGCAATGTGTAACACAGAGAGGGAGAGAGAGCAATGTGTAACACAGAGAGGAGAGAGAGCAATGTGTAACACAGAGAGGGAGAGAGAGCAATGTGTAACACAGAGAGGAGAGAGAGCAATGTGTAACACAGAGAGGGAGAGAGAGCAATGTGTAACACAGAGAGGGAGAGAGAGCAATGTGTAACACAGAGAGAGAGAGAGCAATGTGTAACACAGAGAGGGAGAGAGAGCAATGTGTAACAGAGAGAGAGAGAGCAATGTGTAACAGAGAGAGAGAGAGCAATGTGTAACACAGAGAGGGAGAGAGCAATGTGTAACACAGAGAGGGAGAGAGAGCAATGTGTAACACAGAGAGAGAGAGAGCAATGTGTAACACAGAGAGAGAGAGCAATGTGTAACACAGAGAGAGAAGCAATGTGTACACAGAGAGGGAGAGAGAAATGTGTAACACAGAGAGGGAGAGAGAGCAATGTGTAACACAGAGAGAGAGAGAGCAATGTGTAACACAGAGAGAGAGAGAGAGACAATGTGTAACACAGAGAGAGAGAGAGCAATGTGTAACACAGAGAGAGAGAGAGAGCAATGTGTAACAGAGAGGGAGAGAGCAATGTGTAACAGAGAGAGAGAGAGCAATGTGTAACACAGAGAGAGAGAGCAATGTGTAACAGAGAGAGGGAGAGAGAGCAATGTGTGAGAGAGAGCAATGTGTGAGGAGAGAGAGAGCAATTAGCGAGAGAGAGAGCAATGTGTGAGAGAGAGAGAGCAATGTGTGAACGAGAGAGCAATGTGTAACACAGAGAGAGAGAGAGCAATGTGTAACACAGAGAGGGGGAGAGCAATGTGTCACAGAGAGAGAGAGTTATCAATGTGTAACACAGAGAGGGAGAGAGAGCAATGTGTGAGAGAGAGAGAGCAATGTGTGAGAGAGAGAGAGCAATGTGTGAGAGAGAGAGAGCAATGTGTGAGAGAGAGAGAGCAATGTGTGAGAGAGAGAGAGCAATGTGTGAGAGAGAGAGAGAGCAATGTGTGTGAGAGAGAGAGAGAGAGCAATGTGTGTGAGAGAGAGAGAGAGAGCAATGTGTAACAGAGAGAGAGAGATCAATGTGTAACACAGAGAGAGAGAGCAATGTGTGAGAGAGAGAGAGAGAGCAATGTGTGAGAGAGAGAGAGAGAGAGCAATGTGTGAGAGAGAGAGAGAGAGCAATGTGTGAGAGAGAGAGAGAGCAATGTGTAACACAGAGAGGGAGAGAGAGCAATGTGTAACACAGAGAGGGAGAGAGAGCAATGTGTAACACAGAGAGGGAGAGAGAGCAATGTGTAACACAGAGAGGGAGAGAGAGCAATGTGTAACACAGAGAGGGAGAGAGAGCAATGTGTAACACAGAGAGGGAGAGAGAGCAATGTGTAACACAGAGAGGGAGAGAGAGCAATGTGTAACACAGAGAGAGAGAGAGAGCAATGTGTAACACAGAGAGAGAGAGAGAGCAATTAGCGAGAGAGAGAGCAATGTGTGAGAGAGAGAGAGCAATGTGTGAGAGAGAGAGCAATGTGTAACACAGAGAGAGAGAGAGCAATGTGTAACACAGAGAGGGAGAGAGCAATGTGTGAGAGAGAGAGAGCAATGTGTGAGAGAGAGAGAGCAATGTGTGAGAGAGAGAGAGAGAGCAATGTGTGAGAGAGAGAGAGAGCAATGTGTGAGAGAGAGGAGCAATGTGTGAGAGAGAGAGAGAGCAATGTGTGAGAGAGAAGAGAGCAATGTGTCGAGAGAGAGAAGCAATGTGTGGAGAGAGAGAGGAGCATGTGTGTGTGTGAGAGAGAGAGAGAGCAATGTGTGAGAGAGAGAGAGAGCTGGGGAGAGAGAGAAGCATGTGAGAGAGAGAGAGAGCAATGTGTGAGAGAGAGAGAGCAATGTGTGAGAGAGAGAGAGAGCAATGTGTGAGAGAGAGAGAGCAATGTGTGAGAGAGAGAGAGCAATGTGTGAGAGAGAGAGAGAGAGCAATGTGTGTGAGGAGAGAGAGAGAGAGCAATGTGTGAGAGAGAGAGAGAGCAATGCGTGAGAGAGAGAGAGAGCAATGTGTGAGAGAGAGAGAGAGCAATGTGTGAGAGAGAGAGAGAGAGCAATGTGTGAGAGAGAGAGAGAGCAATGTGTGTGAGAGAGAGAGCAATGTGTAACACAGAGAGAGAGAGCAATGTGTGACAGAGGGAGAGAGAGCAATGTGTGAGCGAGAGGCAAAGTGTGAGAGAGAGAGCAATGTGTAACAGAGAGAGAGGGAGAGCAATGTGTAACACAGAGAGGGAGAGAGAGCAATGTGTGAGAGAGAGAGCAATGTGTAACAGAGAGAGAGGGAGAGCAATGTGTAACACAGAGAGGGAGAGAGAGCAATGTGTACACAGAGAGAGAGAGAGCAATGTGTAACACAGAGAGGGAGAGAGCAATGTGTAACACAGAGAGGGAGAGAGAGCAATGTGTAACAGAGAGAGGGAGAGAGAGCAATGTGTAACACAGAGAGGGAGAGAGAGCAATGTGTAACACAGAGAGGGAGAGAGAGCAATGTGTAACACAGAGAGGGAGAGAGAGCAATGTGTAACACAGAGAGGGAGAGAGAGCAATGTGTAACACAGAGAGGGAGAGAGAGCAATGTGTAACACAGAGAGGGAGAGAGAGCAATGTGTAACACAGAGAGGGAGAGAGAGCAATGTGTAACACAGAGAGGGAGAGAGAGCAATGTGTAACACAGAGAGGGAGAGAGGCAATGTGTAACACAGAGAGGGAGAGAGCAATGTGTAACACAGAGAGGGAGAGAGAGCAGTGTGTAACACAGAGAGGGAGAGAGAGCAGTGTGTAACACAGAGAGGGAGAGAGAGCAATGTGTAACACCCAGAGAGGGAGAGAGAGCAGTGTGTAACACGCAGAGAGGGAGAGAGAGCAGTGTGTAACACGCAGAGAGGGAGAGAGAGCAGTGTGTAACACGCAGAGGGAGAGAGAGCAGTGTGTAACACGCAGAGAGGGAGAGAGAGCAGTGTGTAACACACAGAGAGGGAGAGAGAGCAGTGTTTAACACCCAGAGAGGGAGAGAGAGCAGTGTGTAACACCCAGAGAGAGATAGGAATGTGTAACACACCGAGAGAGAACAATGTGTAACACAGAGAGAGAGAGGGAGTTAGCAATGTGTAACACACAGAGAGAGAACAATGTGTAACACAGAGAGGGAGAGAGAGCAATGTATAACACAGAGAAGAGGAAGAGCAATGTGTAACACAGAGAGAGACAGAGGAATGTGCAGCACAGAGAGAGAGAGCAATGTGTAACACAGAGAGGGAGAGAGAGCAATGTGTAACACAGAGGGGTGATGAGGTGATTCCGGCGTTGGACTGGAGTAAATATGGTAAGAAGTCTCACAACACCACGTTAAAGTCCAACAGTTTTATTTGATAGTAAATACGACTTGCTTTTGGGGTACTGTTCCTTTGTCAGGTAAGTGGGGTGTTCTGGTCACAATCAGGGCATATAAAGGTACACACTCAGTTTACAGTATACTGATTAGAATGTGAGTCTTTACAACTAATCAAGTCTTAAAGGTACAGACAATGTGAGTGGAGAAAGGGTTAAGTACAGGTTAAAGGATGTGTAATGTCTCCAGACAGTCAGTAACTGAGATTTTGCAAGTCCAGGCAAGTCATGGGGGTGAGACTGATAGCCAAGTTCCGCACACGTGAGGACAGGCTCAACCAGGACCTTGGGTTCATGTCACACTATCTGTAACCCCCACCATGACGAAGGGGCAGTGCTCCGAAAGCTTATGGCTTGTGCTTCCAAAGAAACCTGTTGGACTTTAACCCAATGTTGTGAGATTTCTCACTGTGCTAACGCAGAGGTGACAGCAGGAACATTGCAGGAAGCAGTCGGGGACACAGTCAGGTGAGTGAGCTGGCAGGACTGTGGAGAAAGTGAAGGTTCAGCATAGACAGGGAGCAGAAGGAGTTAGCTCTCTGCTCAGACTGCCGCGGATAAAGGCTGATCACACTCCTCCTGTCTAACAGCAACTCTCTGCTCTGTGACAGCTCCCACAACAACTAGCTCAATCACCCCAGCCTCAACTCCTTCATTTATTTCACACTCTCTCTCTCTAAACTTGCTTCACATCTTTCTCTCTTACTTTCTCTCTGATTTGTTCTGTTTCTCCATCTCTCTTTCTCTCTTGCCCTCTTTGCTCCTTTACTGTCTATCTCTCTATTTCCCTCCCCCTTTATCTCCCTCTCCCTTGATCTATACATTTATGTCTCTCACATCTATCTGTCTATATATATAAAAGTATATATATATATTCCTCTCTCTATCCCTCTCTGCCCCTCTATCTATCTGTCTACATATACCTTTCTATTATATATCTCCTTCTCTGTCTGTCTCTCTCTCTCTCTATCTATCTCTGTCTTTCTATCTCTCAGCCCTGTCTTTTTCTCCATCTATCTCTACCTCACTCCCTATCTGTCTATCAATCTCTGTTTCTCTCTCTCTCCCCCCTCTCTCTGTCTATCTCTCCATCTCACTCTCTATCTATTTGTCTCTCAGTCTCTCTATCTCTTAATCTCTCACCTTCTGTCTCTCATCTCAGTCTCTATTCATCTGTCTCTCTATCTCTCTCTCTCTCTCTCTCCCTGTCTCTGAGCACCAGCACTTGTGTTCATTCTGATGAGGATGTTAAGGTGTTAGGTTCCAGAGGTTGGGGATGTGAGGTTGTGTTTATTATTGTGGGGATTGGATGATTTTTTGGAGGGAGGTACCTATGGGAAGCAGTAACAGGATTGTCACCCACACAGCCCAGGGATCTTTAAATGCCAGCACTATCCGTACACCAGGAGAAAATGGAGAGAATCTGGAAATAAATCCCACTGGATCTCCAACAGAATTCCCAACTGTTGCTCTGCTGCCTAATCACAGCCAAGGGGCACAGAAGGATTTCAATCCAGCTTGTCGGAGTGGGGAGGGTGGGGGAGAGGTAATGTTGGGGGAAGGATAACGTCGGGGGGGTTGAGGGGGTAAGGTCGGGGGGGTTGAGGGGGTAACGTCGGGGGGTTGAGGGGGTAACGTCGGGGGGGTTGGGGGGTGAGGGGGTACGTCGGGGGGGTTGAGGGGTAACGTCGGGGGGTTGAGGGGGTAACGTCGGGGGGGTTGAGGGGGTAACGTCGGGGGGTTGAGGGGGTTAACGTCGGCGGTTTGAGGGGGTAACGTCGGGGGGGTGAGGGGGTAATGTCGGGGGGAGGGGTGAGGGGGGAATCTCCTTTCGAAAGTCAATTTTGAGAGCAGGATTGCTGTGGATAATCGGAGCAGAAAACACTGCGAATCCCCCAGCAGAGCTAGTGTCCAGCGTGGGAGAGCGGAGTTAATGTGTAGACTGTGTGTGATTCTCCTTCAGAGATAAAGAAGGGGAGCAATGTGATGGATTAGGGGGCATCATAGTATCACAGTGGGTTAGCACTGCTGCTTCACAGCTCCAGGGTCCTGGGTTCAATTCCTGGCTCGGGTCACTGTCTGTGTGGAGTTTGCACATTCTCTTCGTGTCTGCATGGGTTTCCTCCAGTTTCCTCCCAAAGATGTGCAGGTTAGGTTGATTGGCCGAGCTAAGAAATTGCCCCTTAGTTTCCTGGGATGTGTAGGTTAGAGGGATTAGTGGGTGTAATATGTAGAGATACAGGGGAGTAGGGTCTGGGTAAGATTGTGGTCGGTACAGACTCGATGGGCTGAAGGGCCTCTTTCTGCACTCCAGGGTTTGATGATTCTATACTGTGTGAGAGAGAACGGTGCATTGGAGCAGAGACTCAGTGAAATTGGAACAAGGATATGGAGATGTTGTTGATGTTGGAAAGTTTAATGAGCTGCCAGCACTGACACAAGGTCAGATAACAGCAGAATAGTAATCAGTAAGTGAAAATATAACTGGGGAACCAGCAACAAATGGGTCCAGCAGGGGAGGGGATGTTTACTGGGATAACAAATGATTAGGATATAAAAATGATAAAATGGAACGGGAAGTTATGAGAGTTGTTGAACTCAGTGTTGAGTACACACAGCGGGAATGTGTCTAATCGGAAGAGGAGATGTTCTTCCAGATTTCTCTGAGCTTCCTGCACCATCACAATAAGCCAAGGATGGGCATGTGGGCATGACAGAGAGACGCTGAGTTAAAATGGCAAGCGACAGGAGGGTTGGCGTCATGCTTGTGGTTGGAATGAAGGTGTTCCTCAAAGTGGTCACCCAGTCTGTGTTTAGCCCACCCAGTGTGGAGGAGACCGCTTTGGGACCAGGAGACCAAACTGAAGGGGGTGTGGGTGAAGTGCTGCTTCTCTTGAAAGGGGGGTGTTTGGACAGTGAACAGGGAGGAGGTAAAGGGACAAGTATTGCCCCTCCTGCAATTGTGTGGGAAGGGGATGGAGGTGTTGGGGGTGATGGAGGAGTGGACTAGGGTGTCCCAGAGGGAATGATCCCTCTGGAATGCTGTGGGGGTAGGAGGTGTTGAGAGAGGGATTTGTTGAATAGTGTCATCCTGTTGGAATTGGTGGAGGATGATTCATTGAATGCAGAGGTTAGTAGGGTGTTAAGTGAGGACAAGGGGGACCTTATCCTGGTTCTGGGAGAGGGAAAGTGTGAGGACAGGGATACTGGAGAAGAATCTGGTGACCACAATTCGGTTACGTTCACCTTAGTGATGGACAGGGATAGGCATGAAGCTGGGGGCAGTAGTTATAGCTGGGGGAAGGGTAATTATGAGGCCATCAGGAGAGAATTAGGGTGCATAGATTGGACTAGGAAACTACAGGGACTGGGAACATCTGGAATGTGGTGCTTATTCAAGGAGCAGCTGCTGCGTGTCCTTGATAAGTATGTCCCTGTCAGGCAGGGAGGAAATGGACGAGTAAGAGAGCCTTGGTGTACGAAAAGAGTTGATTTGCTGGTTAAGAAGAAAAAGGAGGCTTATGTCAGGATGAGGCTTGAAGGCTCAGGTAGTGCAATGGATAGCTATAGATTAGCTAGGAAGGAGGTAAAACGTGAATTGAGGAGAGCTAAGAGGGGACACGAGAAGATGTTGGCTGATAGGATTAAGGAGAATCCTAAAGCTTTCTTTCGATATGTTAAGAATAGAAGATTGGTTAGGGCAAGATTAGGGCCAGTCATAGACAGCAGTGGGAAGTTGTGCGTGGAGCCTGAAGAGATTGGTGATGCACTGAATAAATATTTCTCTTCGGTATTCACGCAGAGTGCTGGAAATGTAGCTGTGGAGAGCACTGAGGTACAGGGTTGCAAATTGGGGAGTATTGTAGTAGATAGGGAGGATGTGTTAGAAATTCTCGAGGGTTTGAAGTTGGATAAGTCCCCTGGGCCGGACGGGATTTACCCTAGGATTCTCTGTGAGGCAAGAGAGGAGATTGCAGAGCCTCTGGCTCTGATCTTCAGGTTCTCGTTGGTTACGGGTGTGGTTCCGGAGGACTGGAGGATAGCGAATGTGGTCCCATTGTTTAAGAAGGGGAAGAGAGACCTTCCAGGGAATTATAGGCCAGTGAGTCTTACTTCTGTTGTGGCAAGGTATTGGAGAGAATTATTAGGGATAGGATTTATAGTTATTTAGAGAGAAATGAATTGATTGGGGATAGTCAGCATGGTTTTGTGCAGGGTAGGTCGTGCCTTACTAACCTCATTGAGTTTTTTGAAAAAGTGACTAAGGAGGTGGATGGGGGTAAGGCGGTTGATGTGGTATATATGGACTTTAGTAAGGCGTTTGATAAGGTGGCCCATGGAAGACTTCTGCAGAAAATGCAGATGTATGGGATAGAAGGTGATTTAGCTAATTGGGTTAGGAATTGGCTGGCAGATAGAAGACAGAGGGTGGTGGTTGATGGGAGATATTCATCGTGGAGTTCGGTGACAAGTGGTGTACCTCAGGGTCTGTTTTGGGGCCCCTGCTGTTTGTAATTTTTATAAATGATCTGGATGAGGGTATTGAAGGATGGATTAGTAAATTTGCAGATGACACTAAAGTCGGTGGAGTGGTAGATAGTGAAAGGGGTGTTATAGTTTACAGAGTGACTTGGACAAGTTGCAGAGCTGGGCCGAGAGTGGCAAATGGAGTTTAATGTGGAAAAGTGTGAGGTAATGCACTTTGGCAGGAACAATAAATGTGTAGAGTATAGGGCTAATGGTAGGGCTCTTAATAGTGTTGAGGAACAGAGGATCTTGGTGTATGTGTCAATAGATCCCTGAAAGTAGGCAGTCAAGTGGATAAAGTTGTTAAGAAGGCATATGGAGTCTTAGCTTTTATTGGTAAGGGGATTGAATTTAGGAGCCACAGCATCATGTTGCAACTGTACAAAACTCTAGTGCGGCCGCACTTGGAGTATTGTGTGCAGTTCTGGTCCCCACCTTATAAGAAAAATGTGGAGGCATTGGAGAGGGTACAGAGGAGGTTTACCAGGATGTTGCCTGGTATGGAGGGCAGGTCCTATGAAGAGAGGTTGAAGGATTTGAGGTTGTTTTCGTTAGAAAGGAGGCGGCTAAGGGGGTATCTTATTGAAGCATATAAGATAATTAGAGGTTTGGATAGGGTGGACAGTGATAGCCTTTTTCCTAGGATGGAGAAAGCTAGCACGAGGGGACACAGCTTTTAATTAAGGGGTATGAGTTATAGGACGGATATCAGAGGTAGGTTCTTTACTCAAAGAGTGATTAGGGAGTGGAATGCCCTGCCTGCAGCTGTTGTAGATGCGCCAAGTTTGGTGCGTTTAAGAGGTTAATTGATAAGTATATGGAAGAGAAGGGAATGGTTTAGTTTGGAGGGGCATTGCTTTTTATTTTGGTCGGCACAACATCGAAGGCCGAAGGGCCTGTTCTGTGCTGTATTGTTCTATGTTCTATGTTCTATGTTCTAATCATGCATGGTCAATGATCTATAGTGTGCAAGGAATTAGGAAACTGAGGTCCCAAGTGGGGTCGGCAAGACCGGGGTGAGTCGGCACAAGATATCAATCCACTGGCCCATTACCGAGAGCTTACAGAACCCCCTGGAAGGCTCTGAAACTCTCGTCAGTGTGTGGCAGACACAGTGTCCCAGAGATTGCTGCAATTGAATTGCTAACCCTGGGCTTAGCCTTGGTACACTCTGCTGAACTGAGAGAGGGAGAGCAGGCAGCAAGTGGAATGAAACCTCTCTGTAATTATCAAAGTTGAATTGCTTGCACGCAGAAGGGTGAAGTGATTAGAAAGAGGTAATGCAGAGATGGAGAACTCGATAGATCCGGAAACACAGCAAACAGGATTCACCAGAGCTTGAGAGAGTGCAATGAGCAATGGTGAAATAACTTGGGATGTGCACAAATCTATAGAATATAGTTTGACAATTCAGAATCAGCACTGGTAATCGAAAGAAGGATTTATCTGGTGGCAGTATTTACTGTCTGTGAAAAATATTAATTATTGTGTGTGAGATGTAACAACAAAATTCCATTTCAGGGGAAGGTTCCAATGATAAATGTCTCAGTGAATGGAAGCTGTGTGTGTGTGTCTCCACATGCTGTGGGGCCACTGTTTCAAATTAGCAGCATCAGTAATGTGATGTGTGTACACAGCAAGCAGCACGATCCGCACTCCATCGCTGCAACTTGTCCTGATCATTTACCCAACACTGTGACTCTGTCCAAAGCTGTCAGCAAGGGAGAGACTATTTGTAATTAAAACTGACAGGAGGAGCTACATTTCTATAGCGCCTTTTACAACCATCAGAAGAGTACAGTCAGTGAAGGGTGGCACACTGGTTAGCACTGCCGTCTCACAGCTCCAGGGACCCAGGTTCAATTCCAGTCTCAAGTCACTGGAGTGTGCACATTCTCCCCATGTCTGTGTGGATCTCCTACCACTCTCCACGGATGTGTGGGTCAGAGGCATGGTAAATATATGGGGTTACAAGAGTTATGGGGATAGAGCTTGGAGGTGTAGGCCTGGATAAGATACTCCTTCAGAGATTCATTGCAGACTTGATGGGCTGAATGGTCTTCTGCACAGGAAGGACTCCATGGTTTGATTCAATGGCAATATAAAAAAAGCCAGTCTGTGCACAGCAAGATCCCACCAGCAGGCGCACACTAATGACTAAGTAACTAGCTTTACTGACAGTGTTTGAGGCAGTCAAGTCGAGAAGGTTGTTAAGAAGGCATACGGAGTCTTAGCTTTTATTGGTAGGGGGATTGAATTTCGGAGCCGCAACGTCATGTTGCAACTGTACAAAACGCTAGTGCGGCCGCACTTGGAGTATTGTGTGCAGTTCTGGTCCCCGCATTATAAGAAAGATGTGGAGGCATTGGAGAGGGTACAGAGGAGGTTTACCAGGATGTTGCCTGGTATGGAGGGCAGGTCTTATGAAGAGAGGCTGAGGGATTTGAGGTTGTTTTCGTTAGAAAGGAGGCGGCTAAGAGGGACCTAATCGAAACATATAAGATGATTAGAGGTTTAGATAGGGTGGACAGTGATAGCCTTTTTCCTAGGATGGAGAAAGCTAGCACGAGGGGGCACAGCTTTAAATTAAGGGGTATGAGTTATAGGACGGATATCAGAGGTAGGTTCTTTACTCAGAGTGATTAGGGAGTGGAATGCCCTGCCTGCAGCAGTTGTAGATGCGCCAAGTTTGGTGGCGTTTAAGAGGTTAGTTGATAAGTATATGGAAGAGAAGGGAATGGTTTAGTTTGGAGGGGCATTGCTTTTTATATTGGTCGGCGCAACATCGAAGGCCGAAAGGCCTGTTCTGTGCTGTAGTGTTCTATGTTCTATGAAAGGACACAGCAGTACTTTCAATGGTGCAAGGAACCTTTTACAAAAGTAAAGAGACAGGATTGTTTTGTGGGAGATTTTAACTTCCTCTAAATTGTCTGGGAATCACTTAGACTTGGGGCATGGATGGGGCAGAGTTTGTAAGGAGCATCCAGAAGGGTTTCTTGAAATAGTCTGTAGATAGGCCAAATAGGGAAGGGGGCCATACCGGACCTGGTATTGGGGAATAACCCTGGCCAGGCAGTCGATGTTTCAGAAGGGGAGTACTACGGGAACAGTGATCACAATTCAGTAAGCTTTCAGGTATTGATGGATAAAGATAAGTGTAGTCCTCAAGTTAAGGTGCTAAACCGGGGTAGGCTAATTACAACAATATTAAACAGGAACTGAAGAATGTAGATTGGGAGCAGATGTTTGAGAGCAAATCAACATCTGGCACGTGGAAGGCTTTCAAGTATAAGTTGACTGGGATTCAGGACCGGCACATTTCTGTAAGGATGAAGGATAAGTATGGAAAGTTTTGGAACCTTGGATAACAAGAGATATTGTGAGCCTAGTCAAAGAGAAAAAGGAAACATTTGTCAAAGCTAGGGGGCTGGGAACACACAAAGCAAGTGTGGAACACAAGGAAAGTAGAGAGAAACTTAACCAAGGAGTAAGGAGGGCTGAAAAGGGGATGAAAAATCAGTGGCCAGTAAGATTAAGGAAAATCTCAAGGCTTTTTATACATATATAAAGAGCAAGAGGGTAGCCAGGGAGAGGGTTGGTCCATTCCAGGACAAGGGAGGGAATCTATGCGTGGAGCCAGAGGAAAAGGGCGAAGTATTAAATGTGTACATTGCGTCATTATTCACCAAAGAAAGGACTTGGTTAATGAGTCTGGGAAAGGATGTGTAGATAGTTTGAGTCATGTTGCGATCAAAAAGGAGGAGGTATTGGGATTCTTGAGAAACATTAAGGTAAACAAGTCCCTAGGGCCTGATGGGATAAACCCTAGAATACTGAGAGAGGCAAGGGAGGAAATTACTGGGGCCTTAAGAGAAATCTTTATATTCTCATTGGCTATAGGGGAGGTCCTAGAGGATTGCAGAATAGTCAATGTTGTTCCTTTGTTTAAGAAAGATAGCAAGAATAATCCAGGGAACTACAGGCCGGTGAGCCTTACATCAGCGGTAGGGAAATTATTAGAGAGGATTCTTCAAGACAGGATTTATTTCCACTTGGAAATAATTGGATGTATTAGTGAGAGGCGACATGGTTTTGTGAAGGGGAGGTCTTGTCTCACGAACTTGTTTGAATTTTTCAAGGAAGTGACGAAGATGATTGATGAGGGTAGGGCAGTAGATGTTGTCTACATGGACTTCAGTAAGGCCTTTGACAAGGTCCCTCATGGCAGAGTGGTGCAGAAGGTGAAGTCGCATGGGATCAGATGTGAGCTGGCAAAGTGGATACAAAACTGGCTCAATCAAAGAAGGCAGAGGGGAGCAGTGGAAGGATGTGTTTCTGAATGGAGGGTTGTGACAAGTGGTGTTCCTCAGGGATCAGCGCTGGGATCTTTGCTGTTTGTAGTATATATAAATGATTTGGAGGAAAATGTAACTGGATTGATTAGTAAGTTTGTGGATGACACAAAGGTTGGTGGATTTGTGGATAGTGATGAGAACCATCAGAGGATACAGCAGGATATAGATCAGTTGGAGACTTGGGCAGAGGGAGTTTAATCTGGACAAATGTGATGTAATGCATTTTGGAAGGTCTAATACAGATAGAAAATATACAGTAATTGGCAGAACTCCTTAGGAGTATTGATAGGCAGAGGGATCTGGGTGTACAGGTACACAGGTCACTGAAAATGGCAATGCAGGTCGAGAAGGTAGTCAAGAAGGCAGAAGGCATCCTTCATTTGCCAGAGCATTGAGTTTAAAAATTGGCAAGTCATGTTGCAGCTTTATAGAACGTTAGTGAGGCCACATTTGGAATATAGTGTTCAATTCTGGTCGCCACACTACCAGAAGGATGAGGAGGCTTTGGAGAGGGTACAGAAAGGATTTACCAGGATGTTGCCTGGTATGGAGGGCATTAACAAAGAACAAAACAGCATGGGAAACAGGCTCTTTGGCCCAACGAGCCTGCGCCGCCACCCAATGTTTCCACTTCTGCCCGTGATCCCTGTCCATGTTTATAGATCTATGGATTAAAAACCAAATTTGAGACAATTTAGGGAGAATTTGTTTTGCCAATTAGCCTAAGAGCACATCTTTGGGATGTGGGAGGAAACCGGAGCACCCGGAGAAAACCCACGCAAGCACAGGGAGAATGCGCAAACTCCCACAGACACAGGCCCAAATCCATGTATCTGCACAGCACAGCGATAGTCACTGAGCTGTCGTGTTGCCATCAAATGGTCCAGGTCAAGCGTACACTAACGACGTGAAGCACTAGGATACTCTCGAAAAAAATCCAAGAGCAGCCCTCTCACGACCCATCGCGTGTATGCCTCTTGTTAGACAACAAGGTGGACCAAAGCATTTAACTATAGTTAACTATGAAGAGAGGTTGAAGAAACTTGCTTTGTTCTCACTGGAGCGACGGAGATTGAGGGGAGACCTGATCAAAGTCTACAAGATTATGAGAGGCATGGACAGAGTGGATAGTCAGAAGCTTTTTCCCAAGGTGGAAGAGTCAGTTAGTAGGGAGTAAGGTTTAAGGTGCGAGGGGCAAGGTTTAAACGAGATGTACGAAGCACTTTTTTTTTACATAGAGGATGGTGGGTGCCCGGAACTCGTTGCCGGGGTAGATAGTGGAAGCGGATATGATAAGAGATTTTTAAGGGGCATCTTGACAAGTACATGAATGGGATGGGAATAGAGGGATACGGTTCCTGGAAGGGTAGGTGGGAGCATGAGGATAGGAAATTTTTGGTCTCAGTCCTGTAGCACAAACAAACAGTGTTTTTTTTCCCAGTGTATTGACCCTATCAGCACATGGTCCCAGCTAATGAGAGTGGTGTGCTATCCAGCTTGACTGAGTGTAGAGAATTGAAGCAATCAGCTGGATATTGGACAAAGCTGGACTGTGAGAATGACAGCACTCTCTGCCTTCTCCTCAGAGTCACTCAGCAAAGAAAATCAAACCACAGCCAATCAGCTAGCTGCCCTAGAACTGCCCCAATCACAATTCTCCAGTTAACTTTCTCTTTCTCAAAAAAAGCTTTGAACTCGGAATCTGTCAAAGTGAATGTTATTCCCGCACTCCACTCGTGTCCGGTAACACGCCTGGCTTTCTGCAGACCTCGAGCTTCCTGCTGTTCTCCAGGGTCCCCTGGACTGGCCCAAGTGTGTGGAGGACAGGCAAAGGGACCAGACCACCATTCACCCCCCTGACCACAAGGTCTGTGTCCAAAACAGGGTTCACCTGTCAGTTACGTGACCCCCCCCCTTTAGAGACAGCGGAACCTGCCGTGCGGAGTTGGGGGGGTGTGGGGCAGCGGGGAGGTGCCAGGCTGTGGAGTTACCATTGATTCCTCATGTTTGCCTTTGCTTTCCAGATACTATGATCTCATCGAACGATGTATTGACCCGTCCGTAGTGACTCCGCTGAGCGAGCAATCCCTCCACAGAGTCTACGCTTACGTCCCAACTGACCAGTATACGCGGTCAAAGGGCCTGTGTGAGTGTTTAACTCAGGTAGGAGACTCGGTGTTCGCTGGGCTGTTGTCTGTGGGTATTTCATGGTTTGTAGCCTGAGAAGCAGTGAGTGAAAGGTCGGCAGGATCACTCCTTGCTACTTCACAGGAGGTGTCGATATATTTCACATCTTGGTGTCAGGAATGTCCGCAGATATTCAGGATTCCCTTCCCCTATCTGCTCCAGACTTTGAGAATTATTTAAATTCTGACTTAATTTATTCAGTTCCATTGCATTTCTAAAATCAGATTTCAAATTCAATTCCAGGAGGAATTTCCAACATTTAAGATTGGTTTGCTGCTTTGGAAGCAATAATCTGCTTTCTCTCTCTTCCCACACTCTGAATTTACCTCCTTTTCACCTCGCTTCATCCTCCAGTGTCCATCCCCATGTCCTCCATTCTCCTTGACCCTACCCTCACCTTTCCTCCCTCTTTCCATGCCGAATCTCCTCTTCACTCAACCTGCCATATAATCCTCACTGAGATCCCCGTAAATCTCACCATCTCCAACACCCTCCCCATCTAGAATACCCGAACTCCTCACCTCCCCGTAACCCTCATCACCTCCAACAGCCTCACCTTTCTGTACCCTCATCACCTCCAACATCCCCCCATCTCCAACACCCTTACCATCCCCCCCCCCCACCTCCCTGTAAACCTCACCATGGCCAACCCCCTAAGCTCCACCTCCCCTTAACCCTCACTGAGATCCCTGTAGCCCTCCCCATCTCCAACATCCCCACCTCCCACCGGATAAAAGCAAATTACTGCAGATGCTGGAATCTCAAACCAAAAGAGAAAGTGCTGGAAAATCTCAGCAGGTCTGGCAGCGTCTGTATGGAGAGAAAAAGGCTGACGTTTTGAATCCAGCTCACCCTCATCTCTCAAATCCCTGTGACCCTCAGTCTCCTACTCTCTGCTCTGTTTATCTAATCCACACATTGAGCTCCTGCTGCTCTCGCCCGCAGCTGGGACCGCTGGTCCAGACAGTTTATTGCTCACGGCTGTAACCAGCTCAGCCATTTCCGAGTGGAGGAGCACAAGATTTAGAGGCAGGAGGAAGCCATTTAGCCCTCTGAGTCTGCTGGACCATTCACTAAGATCATGGCTGATTGGATTCAGAGACATTTACAGCACAGGAGGCCATTCAGCCCAACGTGTCCATACTGGTCAGCAAAGATCTGACGACACTAATCCCATTTTCCAGCTACCTGGTTCATAGCTCTGGAGATTACTGCAACGCATGTGAATATCTAAGTATTTTTTAAATGTCACCATCCTTCTGGGCAGTGAATCCCACACTCCCACTACTCTCTGGAAAAAAAAGTTTCTTCTCGACTCTCTTCTACCCCTTACCTTAAATCCATGTCCCCCCCTCCCCCGGTTATTGACCCCTCTGCTAATGGAAAAGTGCCTTCCTACCTACCCTATCTATATCCCTGATAACCTTGTACACCTCGTTGGAGTTTAGAAGGCTGAGGGGGGGATCTTATAGAGACATATAAGATAATGAAGGGGATGGATAGGATAGAGGTGGAGAGATTCTTTCTGCTTAGAAAGGAAACCAGAACTAGAGGGCACAGCCTCAAAATAAGGGGAGTGGTTTAGAACGGAGTTGAGAGGGAACTTCTTCACTCAAAAGATAGTGAGTCTTTGGAATTCTCTGCTCATCAAAGTGGTGGAGGCTACCTTGCTGAATATAATTAAGTCACAGGTAGATAGATTTTTGATAGACAGGGGAATTAAGGGTTATGGGGAGAAAGTGGGAAAGTGGAACTGATCCACTTCAGATCAGCCATGAATCTTATTGAATGGTGGGGCAGGCTCGAGGGGCTGGATGGCTGACTCCTGCTCCTATTTCTTATGTTCTTTAACTGGTCCCCCCGCCCCCCCCTCAACCTTCACTGTTCCAAGAAAAAGCCGTCCCGAACTAGTCAATCTTTTCAGATAGCTAACCCTCCAGCCCAGGTAGCATCCTGGGAAATCTGCTCCACACTCTCTCCGATGCAATCCTGTGCTTCCTATAATGTGGTGATCAGAACTACAGGCAATACTCCGTTTGTGATCTAACCAGCATTTTACACGGTTCCAGCATGACGTTCCTGCTCTAGTATTTTATGCCTCAGTTAATAAAGACAAGTATCCCTTACAAAAAATGGTATATAAAAGGTTCAGAGAGCTACGGGATGATAGGGATCTAGAGGAGTATAAGGTGTGTAGAAGGGAACTTAAAAAGAAAATTAGGAGAGCCAGAAGGGGTCATGAGAAGGCCTTGGCAGGGAAGATTAAGGAGAATCCCAAGGCCTTCTACAAATATGTGAAAAGTAAAAAGATGAGAAGAGAAGGGATAAGGCCAATAAAAGGTGAAGGGGGAAAAGTCTGTGTGAATCCGGAAGAAATGGCAGAGGTGTTTAACAAGTACTTTGCCTCGGTATTCACAGTGGAAAGTGAACTGGGAGATTGCACTGCAGGTTTGCGGCATACGGAAAAGATTGAGTATGTGGATGTTAGGAAAGAGGATGTGTTAGATCTGTTAAATTCTATCAAGATAGACAAGAAACCAGGACCGGATGGGATGTAACCCAGGTTATTGTGGGAGGTGAGGGAAGTGGTTGCAGAGCCCCTGGCGATGATCTTTGCGTCATCCATGGAAACGGGAGAGGTTCCGGAGGATTGCGGATGTAGTTCCTATCTTTAAGAAAGGGAACAGTGATAGTCCAGGAAATTACCGACCAGTGAGTTTGACTTCAGTGGTTGGTAAGCTGATGGAGAGGCTTCTGAGGGATAAGCTATATGAACATTTGGAGAAGTTTGGACTGATTAGAAATAGTCAGCATGGTTTTGTCAAGGGCAGGTCATGCCTTACGAGCCTAGTTGAGTTCTTCGAAAATGTGACTGAATACATTGACGAAAGAAGGGCGGTGGACGTAGTGTACATGGACTTTAGTAAGGCGTTTGATAAGGTCCCACATGCAAGGCTTCTGGAGAAGGTGAGAGGGCATGGGATCCAAGGGCTTTGGCCTCGTGGATCCAGAACTGGCTTGCCGGCAGAAGGCAGAGAGTGGTTGTGGATGGGTCTTGTTCTTCATGGAGGTCGGTAACCAGTGGAGTGCCCCAGGGATCTGTTCTGGGACCCCTGCTGTTTGTCATTTTCATAAATGACCTGGATGAGGAAGTGGAGGGATGGGTTAGCAAGTTCGCCGACGATACAAAGATCGGTGGTGTTGTGGATGGTCTGGAGGAATGCCAAAAGTTGCAGCGGGACATAGACAGGATGCAAGACTGGGCAGAGAAGTGGCAGATGGACTTCAATGCAGATAAATGTGTAGTGGTCCATTTTGGCAGGAATAATGGGATGAAGTAGTACAATATAAGGGGTAGGAGTCTTAGCTGTGTTGTAGAGCAGAAGGATCTCGGGGTCCGGGTCCATAGGACTCTTAAATCGGCCTCGCAGGTGGAGGATGTGGTCAAGAAGGGGTACGGTGTACTGGCCTTCATTAAGCGAGGAATAGAGTTTAGGAGTCAGGAGGTAATGATGCAGCTCTATAAGACTCTTGTCAGACCCCAGTAGGAGTATTGTGCTCAGTTCTGGTTGCCTCATTATAGGAAGGATGTAGAGGCTATTGAGAGAGTTCAGAGGAGATTTACAAGGATGCTGCCTGGATTGGGAGGCAGGCCTTTTGAAGATAGGTTGAGGGAGCTGGGACTCTTCTCACTGGAGAGACGTAGGTTGAGAGGTGACCTGATAGAGGTTTATAAAATGTTGAGAGGAATAGATAGGGTGGACTCTCAGAGACTATTTCCCCAAGCTGAAATGGTCAATATGAGAGGACACAGATTTAAGATGCAGAGAAGCAAATACAAAGGAGATGTCAGGGGTAGGTTTTTCACTCAGAGGGTGGTGAGTGAATGGAACCGACTGCCGTCGGAGGTTGTTGAGGCAAACTCACTGGTGTCTTTTAAAAGACTTCTGGATGAGTATATGGAAAAGAATAGGATAGGGGGTTATAGATAGGTCTGTGGATTGGTAGATGTGATCGGCGCAACTCGTGGGCCGAAGGGCCTGTTTGTACTGTATTGTTCTATGTTCTATGTATACCTTCTTAACACTTATCTATCTTCCCTGCCACCTTTGGGGATCTGTGGAAATGTACCCAAGATCTATCTGGGTTTCAGTACTACCATTCCTAGTCTAATCCTTCACCTTGCTCGCCCTTCCCGAGTGGCTTGAATTCCATTTGCCACTTTGCACCTAACCATTCCATTGATATCCTCCTGCAATCTACGGCTATCCTCTTCACTATTTACCACCCTATAGTTTGTGTTATCCACAAACCTCTTGATCAAACCCCCTACACTTAAGTCTAAATTATTAATATATACCACAAATAGCAAGGGCCCAGCATCAAATCCTGTGGAATTCTACTGGAAACAGACTTCCAGTTACAGAAACATTCCTTTACCATCACCGTCTGTTTCCTGTCTCTTGACCAATTTTGGATCCAATGTACCACTTTGCCTTGGATCCCTTGGGCCTTTGCTTTCTTGACCAGTTTGCCACGAGGGACCTTATCAAAGGCTTTGCTAAAGCCTGTATGGACCACACTTAATGCACTACACTCATCAACACTTCTGGTATCTCAAGAAATTTGATTAAATTTGTCAAACATAACCTTCCCTTGAGAAATCCACGCTGACTATTCCATGTCTATCCAAGTACAGATATGTTCTGTCCCTCAGAATTCTTTCTAGTAATTTCCCCACCACCGAGGTTCGAATAGGGGTCTATAATTTTCTGATTCTTCTCTGACCCCTGTGGCCGGAGGGGATTGGAAAATTACTGCCTGCTATCCCCTCCCTTACCTCGTAACAGCCTGGGATAAATCTCATCTGGGCCTGTGGTTTTATCCACATTTAGTGTTGTTAAGCAGTATTCATTGAGGATTGTAGTCACATCTTCAGGGCTCTAATTGGCCCACTCTCTCTTCCGTTATCTTGTTCTTTATATATTTAAAAACCCCTTTGGGTTTTTCTCTATTCTGGCCACCAAAGCCTTTTCATGCAATCTCTTAACTTTCCTAATTTCTCTTCTAACTTCCCCCTCGAGGGAATCTGCCCTTGGTATCTGACAAAAATCTTCTTTTTCTTCATCCTGGCCTTGATGTTCTTTAACATCCACGGTTCTCTGGTGTAAGTCCTAGCCTTTGACTTTACAGGAACGTATTTGCCCTGTACTCTCACTATCTCCTCCCGCTGCTCTGACACACTTTTATCTACAAGTACTTTCTCCCAATTTGAGAGAATTTGTATCTTCAGCCTTTCCTGAGTTAAGAAGTTTGATTCCGGTTTATCCTTCTCCTTTTCCATAATTATCCAAAGACTAACTGTCTCATAGACCCCTACAGTGCAGAAAGAGGCCCTTTGGCCCATCGAGTCTGCACCGAACACAATCCCACCCAGGCCCTACCCCCCATATCCCTACATATTATACCCACTAATCCCACTAACTTACACATCCCTGGACATTGAGGGGCAATTTCCTAGCATGGCCAATCAACCTAACCCGCAAATAGAACATAGAACAATAAAGTACAAACAGGCCCTTCAGCCCACGAGTTGCACTGCTCACATCTACCAATCCACAGACCTATCTATAAACCCCTATTCCATTAGTTCCCATATACTCATCCAGAAGTCTTTTAAAAGACCCCGGCAAGTTTGCCTCAACAACCTCTGATGGCAGCCAATTCCATTCACTCACCACCCTCTGAGTGAAAAACTTACCCCTATTATCTCCTCTGTATTTGCTTCATAGAACATAGAACATAGAACATAGAACAATACAGCACAGAACAGGCCCTTCGGCCTTCGATGTTGTGCCGACCAAAATAAAAGCAATGCCCCTCCAAACTAAACCATTCCCTTCTCTTCCATATACTTATCAATTAACCTCTTAAACGCCACCAAACTTGGCGCATCTACAACAGCTGCAGGCAGGGCATTCCACTCCCTAATCACTCTTTGAGTAAAGAACCTACCTCTGATATCCGTCCTATAACTCATACCCCTTAATTTAAGCTTGTGTCCTCTCGTAGTGACCATTTCAGCTCGGGGAAATAGTCTCTGAGAGTCCACCCTATCTACCCCTCTCAACATTTTATAAACCTCTATCAGGTCGCCTCTCAACCTACGTCTCTCCAGTGAGAAGAGTCCCAGCTCCCTCAACCTATCTTCATAAGGCCTGCCTCCCAATCCAGGCAGCATCCTTGTAAAATATTTAGACTGTGGGGGGAAACTGGAGGAAACCCATGCAGACGCGAGGAGAATGTGCAAACTCCACACAGTCAGTGACCCGAGCCAGGAATCAACTCAGGAGCAAAGCATCCTTTCCTCACATTTATGTCAAAATGGGGAAATAGTTGGGGTCTTGTCTGGCTTCATAACAAACCGTCAGCTTCTGGTGTGGAATCCTAACAAAGACTCCAAGATTTTGCACTATCATGCTGTAATTGTGTGCTTTGGATCAATGTTATTAACTTGTTTCTGTCTCTGCCACCCCCTGTTGTCAGTCTGTTAATGATTCTGATCAGATGCAGTCTCTTAATTTTCCACCCTATTGAACAGCAGTCACAGCAGTTTGGAAGTAATGAGCTGGATGAACCAGTTTCAGTTCTTTCAATCACTTTGTAAATCTGAGTTTTATTCTTTACTTTGATGTAGACAGGGTTAGCTGTTTGACTCATTCATTTGCAACGCATTTCTCAAATTTATCAGTGCCAAATCAGAGCTAAAAACCTGCCTATATTCAGAGCATACCCCCCCCAACCCAGAGCCCACCCACGCACAGAGCACGCCCCTACACCCAGAGCACCACCCCCCTTCCCCCCCGCCCCCACCGAGTGCCCCTACATCCAGAAACCCTGGCACCCAGAGCCCCTCCCATCCACAGCACCCTCAACCCAAAGCCCCCCCCACCCAAACCTCTCCTACACCCAGAAAACCTCCACCCAGAGCCCCCTAAACCCAAACTAGCCCCCTTACCTAGAGCCCTCTAACCCAGAGCCCACCCATGCACAGAGCATCCTTCCACCAAGAGGCCCCAGCACCCAGGCACCACCCAGAACAGCCCCCATCCAGAGCACCCCCCTCCAGCTCAGAGCCCCCCTCCAGCCCAGAGCCCCCCTACACCAGAGCTCCTCTGCACCAGAGCACCCCCACCCAGAGCACCTCACCACCCCTGAACCCAGAACACCTCTTATCCAGAGTCCTCTACACCCAGAGCAACCCTCCAACCCAGAGTTCCCCCCTACACCCAGAGCAACCCCCACCCATAGACCTCTACCATAGAGCCTCCACCATCCAGAATCCCCCTAGACCCAGAACAACGCACCTCTACACCCGAACCCCCCCCCCACCCAGAACACCCCCCCCTCCCCCCCCCAGAGTCTCTACTACACCCAGAGCAACTGCACACACAGAGGTTGCCCTACACACAGAGCACAACCCCTCTTCCTCCTCCTTGGCACTCATAACACTCTCCCACCCATATACTGCCCATGCCTGGGGCTCACTGTTGGAACGCTAAACCCTCCCAGGGTTTAGGCTGAGTTGTGAATTGGAAATTTCAGAGAGCTTTTAGTAGTCATTGTGTTTGTACCCAGCAGGTATTCACCTCCTTCTCCTTTCATGCCCATTCTCAAAGCCACTCACAATACAAACCAGGTTTGTGGAAGTCACTCAGGCAAAATGCCCGGCAAAGAATAAGTGGAGGTATCAGTTTAGGGACAGATAGACAGATATTCACCCTTCCCACTCCTGCTGCTTTCAAAGCCAGCTCATCATTGAGAAGAAGGCAGCACACAATATCCTGAACTTCAACAATACGTTCACCTGACCTCTCACATCTGCTTCTCAGCGGCAATGATGTAGAGATGCTAAGCTTTCGAGGCTGTCCCCTTCGTCAGGTGAATGAGGTGTTCTGGTCTCTGGCAAAGCAGAGAATGAAACAGCAGTAAGAAATGGAACAGTAATACCACACTGCCAAAAAAAAGCACCATCCCTGAAGTCTCGACTTGAACCGTCTGTGTTCTGATGAATCAATTTGTATACCGTCCCCAGCATTGACTGAATCCAATCTGTGGGGTCAACAGGAGGGGTGGGGAGAACCTTAGCTCATAAATCATAGACTCTCACAGCACAGAAAGAGGCCATTCAGCCCATTAGTGCCAGTATAGGTGCTTTGAAAGAGCGATTAGGTTGGTGTCTTTCCTGCTCTTACCCACATCCCTGCAGATTGTTCCTTATCCAGGATTGCCATCTGAAAGTTGTGACTGAATTTTTTTTTCCTCCATCACCCTTTTACACAGCACGTCTCACTGTAATGTAAAAAAATG
The DNA here is from genome assembly GCA_024679065.1 of Sphyrna mokarran. NCBI lineage: Eukaryota > Metazoa > Chordata > Chondrichthyes > Carcharhiniformes > Carcharhinidae > Sphyrna > Sphyrna mokarran. The sequence continues at coordinate 28,033 of JAGIQG010000019.1, forward strand.
GCCTCATCTGGTTCTGTTGCTAATTCTTTCAGATCTGTACCATGAAGAACAGTGGGAGTTCCCCCAGCCATTTTGACAAAACCATTTAAATCTTCCCTTCTCTGCTCCAAGGAGATTAATCCCAGTTCTTCTCCCAATAACTGAAGTCCCTTATTCCTGGAACATTCCAGCAAATCTCCTTGGCACCCTTTGTCTTGTCTCTTCTAAAAATGCGGTGTTTTTGAATTCAATATAATCAATATCTTGTGTGTTGCCAATGACCAGAAAATGAACTGATGTAGTCATACAAATACTGTGGCTACAAGAGCAGGATAGAAACTAGGAATACTGCAATGAGTAATTCATCTCCTGACTCCCCAAAGCCTACACACAAGGCAGGAGGGTGATGGAATGTTCCCCACTTGTCTGGATGAGTGCAACTCCAACAACACTGAAGAAGCTCTGAGACAAAGCAGTCCTACCTCTTCCACAAGCATCAATCTCTCCATCACTGATAAAGAGTGTTAACCGTGCACACTATCTACAAGATGCACCGCAAAGTTCAGTAGGCCGCATCTTCCAAACCCACGACCTCTACCACTAAAAGGGTAGCAGATGCCTGGGAACACCCTCACCTGGAAGTTCCCCTTCAAGTTGCTTGCCATCTGGACTTGGAAATATATTGGCTGTTCCTTTACTGGGTCAAAAATCCTGGAGCTCCCTCCCTAACAGCACTCTGGGTGTACCTACACCTCAGGCACTGCAGCAGCTCAAGAAGGTCCCATCTTTTCAAAGGCAACTAGGGATGGGCAATAAATGCTGGCTTAGCCAGCGACACCTACAGCCTGTGAATTACATAAAAAACTCATTGAAACATAATAGATTCTGAGGGAAGGGTTTGATGGGGTAGATTTTGGGAAGATAATTCCTCTTGTGCAGGAGCCAGAATTCAGGAAAGGTTTAAGAATAAGATGGAGATGAGGGGAAATATTTTCTCTCCCAGGGTTATTTGTGAGGGGGGGTTGGGTCATTGAGTTTATTTCAACTTCAACAGGTTTTTGATAGACAGGAGAATTGATGGCTGTGGAGGTTAGACAGGAAAGTGGAGTAAAGTCCGCAATTCTGGATCATTGTTCGAAAATGAATCCCAGATAAGCGGAAAGTGTATCAGCAGGCGGGCACTTTGGAGATAAATTAGCGATCTTTTATCAAAACAAACTTTATCCATGAAACAGTTTAAACATAATTGTAACAAAATGAAGTACTTTAACTTCTAACAGTTGAACAAACTGTTTAAAAGAATGAAAGAATAATTTCTAGCCTATCACTATTTCAGTTCCAAATAAGTAACATCCCTCTTAGACTCAGCTGCCACTTTAAATACAGTTCGCAAACCCAGGCATACTTACTATAAATGGTATTAACAGCCTTGAAGGTTTTGGAGAGGTTTTGATTTTCAGACCAGTTTACCCACTTCTCTCTGGAAGTAACCCCAGCCAGAAACTGCACAAAAAGTGCTCTCTCTTCTTTTTTCTCTAGCTCCTCCCCTTAGCCACATAATCACATCATTCTGTATACTAAACCCACCTTTCATTTCTTTAAGGTCCTCACAGGATCTTTTCATTTATAAAAAGAAGTCCATTAGTTGTCTCCTCAATAAACACTGAGCAATTATCTAACTCTCCCAGCATCTGAACTGAATTCCTTCCAGACATACTGACTGCCTGACTGAAAAACTACATTTCAAAACAGTCCTCTTAAACACAAACCATTTCAGTAGCACGGTGTCATCACATCTCCCCCTTAAAAACAATGACCCAACAATATGAAAAGATTATTTTCTAAAGCCTCTAGTTATTTGCACCTCTAACTCTCTACAGGTTTTTTTTTTGTGGGACATGGGCATCGTTTGCTAGCCAGCATTTATTGCCCATCCCTATATCTTCTAACATCTAAGTACGCAAATTCAATAATCTATCGTTCCCCAGTTCAGTCTGTCTTTCCCAACATTGAACATTCTGTCCTTGCAAATCAAAGTTGTGATAAAACATCTACAATCCCATTCTCTCTCTGCCACATATATAACCTTCAAATGTAACAACTATAACACTAAGCTCCATCTAAACAATCTTTTATTATCTTTAAACTTCTCCAGAAACTTTAATTGATTATGGTTGATGTAAATTGTCTCTGGTGACTTGTTGGCAATGCCTTTACCAAACTCAATGTCTCCTTCTCGATTGTGGAATTTTTACTTTGATTAAAAGACAGAAACGTAGAGAAGATAGGAAGAGGAGGCCTTTCAGCCCTTCGAGCCTGCTCTCCCCCTTCGTTATGATCATGGCTGATCGTCCAACTCAATAGCCTAATCCTGCTTTCTCCCCATATCCTTTGTTCCCATTCACCCCGAGTGCTCTATCCAGCTGCCTCTTGAATATATTTAATGTTTTGGCATCAACTACTTCCTGTGATCTTGAATTCCACAGAGTCACCACTCTTTGGGTGAAGAAATGTCTCCTCATCTTACTCTAAATGGTGTATCCAGAATCCTCAGACTGTGACCCCTGGTTCTGGACTCCCCCCACCATCGGGAACATCCTTCCTGCATCTACCCTGTCTAGTCCTGTTAGAATTTTATAAGTCTCTATGAGATCCCCCAATCATTCATCTCAACTCCAGTGTAAACAATCCTAACCTGGTCAATCTCCCCTCATACATTGGTCCTGCCATCCCTGGAATCAGCCTGGTAAACCTTCACTGCCCTCCCTCCAGAGCAAGAACATCCTTCCTCAGAAAAGGAGACCAAAACTGCTCACAATACTCCAAGTGTGGCCTCACCAAGTCCCTGTATAATTGTAACAACACATCCCTGTTCCTGTACTCAAAACCTCTTACAATGAAGGCCAACATACTATTTGCCTTCTTTACTGCCTCCTGCACCTGCATGCTTACCTTCAGTGACTGGTTCACAACTCACCCAGATCCCTCTGCACACTCCCCTCTCCCAATTTACAGCCATTCAGGGAGTAATCTACTGCCTTGCTTTTACTTCCAAAGTGAATAACCTCACATTTATCCAAATTTTACTGCATCAGCCATTGATTTGCCCATTTACCCAACCTGTCCAGATCATTCTGAAGGATCTCTGCATCCTCGTCACAGTTCACCCTCCCACCCAACTTGGTATCACCAGCAAACTTTGAGATGTTACATTTTGTTCCCTCATCCAAATCATTAATTGTGAATAGCTGGGGTCCCAGCACCGATCCCTGTGGCACTCCACTAGTTACTGCCTGCACAATTTGAAAAGCAACCATTAATTCCTACTCTTTGTTTCCTCCTTGCCACCAGTTTTCTATCCATCTCATTACCCTTCCCCAATCCTATGCACTTTAATCTTGTACGATAATCTCTTGTGCAGGATTGGTCAAACACTTTCTGAAAGTCCAAATATACCACATCTACTGGTTCCCCCTTGTCAACTCTACTGTTACATCTTTAAAGAATTCCAACAGATTTGTCAAACATGATTTTCCCCTTCTTAAATCCATGTTGAGTCTATCCGATCCTGCCACTGCTTTCTAAATCCTCCACTACAAATCATAGAATCCCACAATGCAGAAGGAGGCCATTAGACCCTTTGAGTATGCACCATTCACAATCCTACCCAGGCCCTAATTCCTTAACTCCATATATTTACCCTATTAATCTCCCTGACATTAACAGGAAATTTAGTATGACCAATACACCTAACTCTCACATCTTTGGACTGTGAGAGGAAACAGAACACACAGAGGAAACCCATGTAGGCATGGGGAGAACATGCAAACTCCACACAATCTCAAGCCATGATTGAACCCATGTCCCTGGCGCTATGAGGCAGCTGTGTTTGCCACTGTGCCACCCCAGTCCTTGATAATGGATTGGAGAATTTTCCCTTCTACCGATGTTAAGTTTACTGGTCTATAATTCCCTATGTTCTCTCTACTTCCCTTTCTGAATATTGGAGTGACAATTGCTATCCTCCAATCTGCAGGGATTGTTCCAGAGTCTATCGAATCCTGGAAGATGACCACTGACGCATCCACTAGATCTAGAGGCACTTTCTTAAGAACTCTGGGATGTAAGTTATCAGGCCCTGGGGATTTATCCACCTTCAATCCCATCCATTTTCCCGGCACCATTCTGAGAGGACTGAGGGGATAGAAGCAGAAAGATGTTTCATCTGGCTGAGGAAGTTGAGGAGGACACAATCCAAGAATAAGGAACAGATTAAGACCGAGAATTTCTTCACTCAGAATGTGGTAAATCTTCGGAACGGTTGATGCCAGAGGTCTGTGGGTACAGATACTATCACATCATCATGGGGAAGGTTGGGAAAATGTATTGGATGACAAGCATGAGTTTGCTGAATGGTGAGAAGCTGGAGGGATAAAGGACCTATTCCTGTGTGACCTGCAATCTCTCATTACTCCATTACAGAGAGCAAATACTAGTCCCACAAATGATATAATGAAGAATGCTTATCGTGGATGTTAAATAACTAGTAATTGACCATCCAATATAGTATCTGCTGTAAATAATACTTAACTTGCAAAGAACCACCTTGTCTAAACCAGTAAATATTATTTGTTAGACTTGATTAGCCTGACATCACAGCTTCCAACATCTCATTGAAAAGCCTGAAGTTCCATCCCCTGGCATGATTCTGTTGTAGATGCGCCAAGTTTGGTGGCGTTTAAGAGGTTAGTTGATAAGTATATGGATGAGAAGGGAATGGTTTAGTTAGGAGGGGCATTGCTTTTTATTTTGGTCGGCACAACATCGAAGGCCGAAGGGCCTGTTCTGTGCTGTATTGTTCTATGTTCTATGATTCTGTCCCCAGTTTACAATCTATTGAAGAAACCTACTTGTGAGGATGCATTGACAATTAGAGAAATACTAAACATGGCATCTTGTTGTTCCAGAGTGAAGCAGTGTTTCTGCTGACTCTTTCCCCACTGCCTCCCAACCCTCACTGTGTGGTAAGGCAGACTTACAATCAGACAGTACATAGGGAGGCCATTTGGCCCATTGAGTGTGCACCAACCACAATCCCACCCAAGCACTATCCCCATAACCCCATGTTTTTCTCCTGACACTAAGGGACAACTTAGCATGGCTAATCCACCCAAATCTTTGGACTGTGGGTGGAAATTGGAGCACCTTGAGGAAACCCATGAAGACATGGGGACAATATGTAAACTCCACACAGACAGTGATTCAGGCTGAGTCCCTGGGGCTGTGAGACAGCGGTGCTAACTGCTGTGCCACCCTCACAGTGTTAGAAACACTCTGTTTTTTATTTGCGGTGGTACTTTTGGTTGAGCGTTGACTGGTACCTTCACACGGAGTGTTGATTCAGCTTTGATGAACCAAAGAATATTCCTCCCTAAATTATGTATCTGCCTGATGGAAATAGACATTTCCTATCAATCATATGTCAAAATAAATTGATGATTCTTTATGCATCATTGAATCTTATGAGATGTAAAGAACAAAGGTTTGCTTTCTATTCAATAATTCATGCCAGTCTGATTACATATTAATATTTAAAAGTCTGTAGGTTTGAACAGAAGTTTTTGAGTGGTTAGCAAACAGATATCTAACTAGTTATAACTTGCTACAAGGTGTAACGGAGCAATGGCTATCATTGTCCACATTTCTTGAAATCTTCCCCTTGCAGCGTCCGTTAGGGGTTTATCAATACGACGTTGGCAGTGTAACATTTATTTGTGCAAATGTTGATTTGAGTTTGTATTTCATGCAGAACAATGACTGCTTCACCCATTCTGAAGCAGCTCACCCTCTGTCATTGTGCACCTCACTCTTTGCTGATTACCCTCCAGACTCTGTCCCTCCAGCAGCCTCTATTGAGAAGCCCATTGATACTCAGCATTTCAGACCTCACTCTTTGTAAGCTAGGCTCCTTTGTGGTAGCACCACCACTGCATAACCAAAAAGGATAGAAGCATTATTTAATCCAGTATAAAACACCACAAGATATAGGAGGAAAATTGGGCATTCGGCCCATCGAGTCTCCTCCATCATTCAATCATTACAGATATGTTTCTCAATCCTATTCTCCTACTTTTTCTTTGTAATCTTTGGTCACTTTACCAGTCAACCTCTTTTAAATGCGCTAGTGACCTGGCTTCCACAGCCTTCTGTGGCAATGAATTCCATAGATTGGGTGGCACAGTGGTTAGCACTGCTGCCTCACGATGCCATGGGCCTGGGTTCAATTCTGACCTCGGGTGACCGTTGGGAGTTTGCACCTTCTCCCTGTGTCTGTTTCAAGCCTCCAATTGCACTCAGTCTCATGGTTAGATTTTGCCTTCATTGCCCAGTTCTCATTTGGTGATCCTCTGGAGCAGCGAAGTACCCGGGTTAACATCAGAGAGGCTGGACTCTGCAACAATAACTTTCCTGAATCCTTTAGTGCATCTTCGAGGTATCCCTCATCTCTGACCATCTGAACCAGTGTTTACAGTCAGGGAGGGGAGTGGGTGTGATTATCCAAAAAAACAATGGTACAGGTGCCACGGTAGCACAGTGGGTTAGCACTGCTGCTTCACAGCTCCAGGGTCCTGGGTTCAATTCTCGGCTCGGGTCGCTGTCTGTGTGGAGTTTGTACATTCTCCTCATGTCTGTGTGGGTTTCCTCTGGTTTCCTCCCACAGTCCAAAGATTAATGGGTTAGGTTGATTGGCCATGCTAAAATTGCCCCTGAGCGTCCTGAGATGTGTAGGGTAGAGGGATTAGTGGGTAAAATATGTCGGGACATGGGGGTAGGACAGGCCGAAGGGCCTCTTTCAGCACTGTAGGGTTTCTATGATTCTAAGACTCACCGGCTGAAGAAATTCCTCCTCATCTTGGTTCTGAAGGGTTGTCCCTTAACTCTGAGGCTGTGCCCTCAGATCCTAGTCTCCCCAACTAATGGAAACATCTTCCTCGTAGCCACTCTATCCAGACCTTTCATTATTCTGTATCTTTCAATGAAATCCCCTCTTCATCCTTCTAAATGCCATCAAGTGTAGCCCCAGAGTCTTGAGACGTTCCTCATACATCAAACCTTTTGTTCCTGGGATCAATCTTTCCAGGGCCAGCACATCCTTCCTTAGATACAAGGCCCAAAATTGCTCTCAGTATTCTCAATGTGATCTAAGCAGAGCCTAGTAAAGCCACAGCAGCAGCAGATTCCTGTATCGTAGCCCCCTCGAATGCTAACACTGCATTTGTCTTTCTAACGACCAACTCAACCTGCAGATTAACCTGAAGAGAACCCTGAACAAGGACAAGATTGCAGTTCCTTTCCCTGTTACATCCACAAAATTTACCTTTTTCATGTCCTTGTACAATTATCTTTTGAAAGTTACAATTCAATCTATTTCCAGCGTCTTTTCAGACATGTATCCCAAATTACAACAGCACTGACAGGAATGGATATTTTGATTAACAGTTCTGGATTTAGCGCAATAATTGGCAGCTGGGAGTAACTGCGGTTTCAATAACTAATCTGAGGCAAAGGCGCCTTCCATCAAATTTAAGCTTGTTTCTGTTGAATCCAGTCTTTAAGTTATCCAAATGGTGAGTTTTATTCAAGAAAAGTCCTTAACACTTGCAACTTTCTGTTCAGTTTGTTTAGCAATTTAATCCTTTCACACAGGAGATTGAAGACATGTACACAGGGGCCATAAGGAAGGCCATTCTCGACTATGTACTCCTAGATCCAGTCGAACAGGAGAGACTTGGCATTGAACTCCCTCCCAAGGTTTGTAGGAAGTATGGTCTTTGTGTTCAGGTCATCATAAAAACCGGGGCAAATTTAGGGTCTTCAGGACCCACTAGATTCTTCTCTCACATCCCTACGTTTTGAAGGTACGTTCCTGAAATCCTGGATATTGTCAGGAAGTAGTTCACATGGAAAGGGGAGAAGAGTTCTGGAACTCTCAACACCAATAGACAGCTAAGGCTGGGAACTCAATCCAATTCTCCAAAACTGAGATTGGTAGATTTTCTTCTGTGACAACGTTCAGGGAAATGGACTGAAGGGGTTAAAATGCCGAACGCCAGTAATGTGACTGAATGGTGAGGTTTTGAGGGGTTAAATAGCCAGTTCTTGTTCCTGTGTAACAGGCTCGAGGGGTTGAATAGCTATTCCTCTTACTGTGAACCAACAGCCCTGAATTCATGCAAATTTCCACCATGTCTCCATTTCCCGATAGACCTTGTCCAGAGGGATATGTTAGAGTCAGAACAAGTTCAATGGGCTCAATGGCCTTCACTTCTATCTCTATTTCATAGACTGGAGGTGGGTTTCGGGGTGAGCACCCACATGGGTCCAGAGCGGCATTTCTGCCAATGTAAGGCACAGTTTGTGCCAATCCACAGAGGGTGGTGGGGGTCTGGAATGCACAGCCAAGCAGGATGGTGGAGGCGGACACGGACACACTGGGGTCATTTTAAGAATTACCTGGATAGTCACGTGAACAGACTGAGAATAGAGGGATACAAACCAATGGTCTAGTTAGACCAATGAACAGCACAGGCTTGGAGGGCCGAAGAGCCTGTTTCCTGTGCTGTATTGTTCTTTGTTCTTTGTAATGGGGTCATTAATGGATAGGAGCCCAGAGTGAACACATTCTAATGATGGACTAGGAGAAACGCACACACGCACACACACACACACACACACACACACGATACTGACTGAATCACACATGGACATACAGAAATAGAGTGTAATACATACAGGCTGTAACATACACACACATGCACTCATTCCCCAAGCCCCAGGAAGCCTCACTGATTAGGGAAGACCTGAAGTGAGAAGGTTGTGAAGAAAGCATATGGTATGCTAGCCTTTATACAACATAGAACATTACAGCGCAGAAGAGGCCCTTCGGCCTTCGATGTTGCGCCGACCAATTAGGAAAAAACAGTGACCCTCTAACCTAAACCATTCCCTTTTCATCCATAAACTTATCTACTAACCTCTTAAACGCCACCAAACTTGACGCATCTACAACTGCTGCAGGCAGGGCATTCCATACCCTTACCACCCTCTGGGTAAAGAACCTACCTCTGACATCCGTCCTATAACCACCACCCCTTAATTTAAAGCTATGTCCCCTCATGCTAGCTTTCTCCATCGTAGGAAAAAGGCTATCACTGTCCACCCTATCTAATCCTCTGATCATCTTATATGTTTCAATAAGGTCTCCTCTTATCCGCTTTCTCTCTAATGAAAACAACTCAAATCCCTCAGCCTCTCCTCATAAGATCTTCTCTCCATATCAGGCAACATCCTGGTAAACCTCCTCTGTACCCTCTCCAATGCCTCCACATCTTTCTTATTATGTGGCGACCAGAACTGTACACAATACTCCAAGTGCGGCCGCACCAGAGTTTTGTACAGTTGCAACATGACGTTGCGGCTCCAAAATTCAATCCCTCTACCAATAAAAGCTAAGACTCCGTATGCCTTCTTAACAACTTTATCCACTTGATTACCAACTTTCAGGGATCTATGCACATATACACCGAGATCCCTCTGTTCGTCAACACTATTAAGAATCCTACCATTAGCCCTATACTCTACACATTTGTTATTCCTGCCAAAGTGAATTACCTCACACTTTTCCACATTAAACTCCATTTGCCACCTCTCGGCCCAGCTCTGCAACCTGTCCAAGTCTCTCTGCAAACTATAATACCCCTCTTCACTATCTACCACTCCTCTGACTTTGGTGTCATCCGCAAATTTACTAATCCATCCTTCAATACCCTCATCCGGATCATTTATAAAAATTACAAACAGCAGGGGCCCCAAAACAGATCCCTGAGGTACACCACTTGTAACCGAACTCCATGATGAATAATTTCCATCAACCACCACCCTCTGTCTTCTATCAGCTCGCCAATTCCTGATCCAATTAGCTAAATCACTCTCAATCCCATACATCTGCATTTTCTGCAGAAGCCTTCCATGGGGCACCTTATCGAACACCTTACTAAAGTCCATATATACCACATCAACCGCCTTACCCCCATCCACCTCTTTCGTCACTTTTTCAAAAAACTCAATAAGGTTAGTAAGGCACGGCCTACCCTTCACAAAACCATGCTGACTATCCCCAATCAATTCATATAGGAAGGGGTATAGAGTACAAGAGCTGGCGTTTAATGTTGCAGTTGTATAAAACGTTGGTTAGACCACATTTGGAATACTGCGTCCAGTTCTGGTCGCCTTACTAGCGGAAGGACGTGGAGACTCTGGAGAGAGTGCAGAGGAGGTTTACCAGGATGCTGCCTGGTATGGAAGGTCTGAGTTACGAGGAGAGGTTAGGCAAATTGGGACTGTTTTCCTTAGAAAAACGTAGACTTAGGGGAGATCTAATACACGTGTACACGATTATGAGGGGTATAGATAGAGTAAACAGGGTTAGACTTTTTCCCAGGATGGACTCAAATAGCACGAGGGGTCACGGGCTTAGGGTGAGGGGGGTAAGGTATAATTTGGATGCTAGAGGGAGTTTTTTCACACAGAGGGTGGTGGGGTATGGAATGCGCTGCCAAGTAAAGTGGTGGAGGCAGGTACTCTGGAGTTATTTAAGAAATATTTAGATGGGCCAGCCTTATGAGCCTAGTTGAGTTCTTCGAAAATGTGACTGAACACATTGACGAAGGAAGGGCGGTGATCGTAGTGTACATGGACTTTAGTAAGGCATTTGATAAGGTCCCCCATGCAAGGCTTCTGGAGGAGGTGGGAGGGCATGGGATCCAAGGGGCTTTGGCCTCATGGATCCAGAACTGGCTTGCTGGCAGAAGGCAGAGAGTGGTTGTGGATGGGTCTCGTTCTGCATGGAGTGCCCCAGGGATCTGTTCTGGGACCCCTGCTGTTTGTCATTTTCATAAATGACCTGGATGAGGAAGTGGAGGGATGGGTTAGCAAGTTCGCCGACGATACAAAGATCGGTGGTGTTGTGGATGGTCTGGAGGGATGCCAAAAGTTGCAGCGGGACATAGACAGGATGCAAGACTGGGCGGAGAAGTGGCAGATGGACTTCAACGCAGATAAATGTGTAGTGGTCCATTTTGGCAGGAATAATGGGATGAAGGAGTACAATATAAGGGGTAGGAGTCTTAGCTGTGTTGTAGAGCAGAAGGATCTCGGGGTCCGGGTCCATAGGACTCTTAAATCGGCCTCGCAGGTGGAGGAAGTGGTCAAGAAGGCGTACGGTGTACTGGCCTTCATTAATCGAGGAATAGAGTTTAGGAGTCAGGAGGTAATGATGCAGCTCTATAAGACTCTTGTCAGACCCCAGTTGGAGTATTGTGCGCAGTTCTGGTCGCCTCATTATAGGAAGGATGTAGAGGCTATTGAGAGGGTTCAGAGGAGATTTACAAGGATGCTGCCTGGATTGGGAGGCAGGCCTTATGAAGATAGGTTGAGGGAGCTGGGACTCTTCTCACTGGAGAGACGTAGGTTGAGAGGCGACCTGATAGAGGTTTATAAAATGTTGAGAGGAATAGATAGGGTGGACTCTCAGAGACTATTTCCCCGAGCTGAAATGGTCACTACGAGAGGACACAGATTTAAGGTGCAGGGAAGCAAATACAAAGGAGATGTCAGGGGTAGGTTTTTCACTCAGAGGGTGGTGAGTGAATGGAACCGACTGCCGTCGGAGGTTGTTGAGGCAAACTCACTGGGGTCTTTTAAGAGACTTCTGGATGAGTATATGGAAACGAATAGGATAGGGGGTTATAGATAGGTCTGTGGATTGGTAGATGTGACCGGCGCAACTCGTGGGCCGAAGGACCTGTTTGTGCTGTATTGTTCTATGTTCTATGTTCTATGGGCACATGAACAGAATGGGAATGGAGGGGTATAGAAAACTGATTTAAAATAGGGATCATGAGCCTTGGGAGTCCCTGGGAAGTGTGTAAATAGATGATGATATTGATGTACTTGTTTTTATCCTACAGGTGCTTTGGTTCACCTTGTTGTCTAACGAGGGGCATACACGCGATGGGTCGTGAGAGGGCTGCTCTTGGATTTTTTTCGAGAGTATCCTAGTGCTTCACTTCGTTAGTGTACGCTTGACCTGGACCATTTGATGGGCAACACGACAGCTCAGTGATTATCGCTGTGCTGTGCAGATACATGGATTTGGGCCTGTGTCTGTGGGAGTTTGCGCATTCTCCCCGTGCTTGCATGGGTTTTCTCTGGGTGCTCTGGTTTCCTCCCACGTCAGAAAAATGTGCTCTTAGGCTGATTGGCAAAACAAATCCTCCCTAAATTGTCTCAAATTTGGTTTTTAATCCATAGATCTATAAACATGGACAGGGATCACGGGTAGAGGTGGGAACATCGGGGTGGCGGCGCGGGCTCGTTGGGCCGAAGGGCCTGTTTGCTATGCTGTTTTGTTCTTTGTTCTCTTTGAGCCTGGGTACACAGTCTGCTTTCTCTCCAGTAAATATAGCCACGGTAGAGGGGCAGAGAGTCAGCTTGGGTCACTGCCCACTGCCTGGATCTGTCAGTGACTGGTTTGGCCAGGCCCAAGGGCAGGCTTATGAGGAGGTCCTCTCCTCTGCACTTCCCCCCTTTCTCCCCTCCACACTTCCCCCACTCCTCCCCAGACTGGACCGAAGATTAGGAATGTGGAACTGAAATGCACCTAAATATTGAGAAGTAATCCCTTCAAATAATTAAAAAGAACCTGTAAACCGGGGCAATCAACATAAATGTGGAGCGTGGACTCACTCCCCTTGTCTGCAGGAGCGACTCGCAGCCTGGGGGGGTCTGTGAAACTCAAGAGGAACTCCACACGCAGACCAGTGGGAATATTAAATCGATTTGAGGTTCTCAACAGGACAATATTGTCAGAGAATAACGAAGTAAGCTAATGAAACACAACATTGAACAGCCATCTGAATCACGAGATTAATGAACTCATTGTTGATGGGTTTCCAGGGTGTACTCAGCATCACTCCTGTAAACCATTTAATTTTTTTTTAGCTATCACACACACTGGGACAAGCGAACCTTCCGTGGCATGAAAGTATTAACAATGCACGGCAGAAGTTGAATGATACCTTGTACATCACTCACCCGGTAATGACTGCAATACTGCTGAACTTTCACACCAGGTAGGTCCCCGTCCAATTGTCCAATGGTTTTCAAATCAAAGTCAGGAGCTCTTGATGTTAAAACACAGAAAGCAGGGTGTTGAGGGTGGCACAGTGGTTAGCACTGCTGCCTCATAGCACCTAGGTTCAATTCTGGTGACCGTTGGGAGTTTGCACCTTCTCCCTGCGTCTGCAAAAGTCTCTTCCTGCAGGTAAAGAAACTTCTGGTAAGCAGGAGGCTTTCAAAAGGAAGAGAGTTGAGAGCCAGCGTGTTCCTGTTAGAGTGAGGAGCAAGGCTGGATGATTTAGAGTTCAATGAAAAGAAGAAAGCAGATTCAGATTTAGACAGCTGAGGTCCTTGAGGAGTATAAGGGGTGAAGGAGAACACTTAAAAGGGAAATCAGGAGGGCAAAAAAAGGGGACATGAGCTAGCTTTGCCAGATAAGGTAAAGGAGAAACCAAACAGATTCTACAAGTGTATTAAGGGCAAAAGAATAACTACAGAGAGAATAGGACTTCTTAAGTATCAATAAGGCCATCCATGTGTGGAGCTACAGGAGATGGGTTCAATCCTAAACAAATATTTCTCATCAGTATTTATCATGGAGAAAGACATGGAATTGAGGGAACTCGAGGAAGTAAATCGTGATATCTTGAAAAGTATCCCCATTTGATTTGCTTTATTATTGTTACATGTATACAGTGAAAAGTATTGTTTCTTGCAAGTTATACAGATAAAACATACCATTCATAGAGAAGGAAAGGAGAGAGCACGGAATGTAGTGTTACAGTCATACCTAGGGTGTAGAGAAAGATCAACTTAATGCACCAAATCTGGAAGAGATTGAATTAAAGCATTGTTAGAGAGTTTTAAAAAAGTTAGGATGAAGTTTTAGGAGCCATGGAACGAGAGTGAAAGATAAAATTAGAAGCACAGCTTGCAAGAAGTCACCAAGCTCCACGGCCCTGTTGGAAATCTTGAAAGATGAGGGGGTGCTCGAGGTCTTAAAGGTACTCAAATTCCCAGGACCTGATCCCAGGACATTATGGGAAGCTAGGGAAGAAATTGCTGGCTCATAGTGGAGATGTTTGTATCATCAACGGCCAAGGATGAGATGTCAGAAGACTGGAAGGAGGCAAGTGTTGTGCTGCTATTTAAGAAAGACAGCAGGGAATTACAGAGTGGTAACGTCAATGGTGGGTAAGTTATTGGAGGAGATTCTGAGAGACAGAATCTACACACATTTGGAAAGGTAAGAACTAGCTAGGGATAGTCAGCATGGCTTTCTGCACGGGAAACAATGTCTTCCAAATTTGATTGAGTTTTTTGAAGGGGTGATCAAGAAAATAGATAAGGGTAGTGCAGTAGATGTTGTCTACATGGATTTTGCATGGTGGATTGGTTAGTAAGATTAAATCACATGAGATTCAGGGAGAGCTGATCAGTTGATATAGAATTGGCTCGCTGGTATGTGACAGAGGGTGGCAGTAGACGGTTATTTTCCAGACTGGAGGCCTATGACCAGTGGCATGCCACAGGGATCGGTGCTGGGTCCACTGTTCGTCATTTATATAAACAATTTGGATGAAAAAATAGGAGACAAGGTTAATACATTTGCCAATGACACCAAAATCAGTGGTGTAGTGAACAGTGAAGAAGATTATCTAAGACTACAACGGGATCTTGATCAGCTGGGTCAGTGGACTGAGGGATGGTAGATGGAGTGTAATTCGGACAAATGCAAGGTGTTGCATTTTGATAAGGTAAACCAGGTCAGGATTTACACAGTTAATGGTAGGTCCCTGGGGAGTGTTGTCAAGCAGATAGACCTGGGGTGCAGATACGTAGATCCTTGAAAGTGGCGTCACAGGTAGACAGGGTGGTGAAGATGGCATTTGACACACTTGGTCTTCATTGGTTAGAACATTGAGTTGGGATGTTACATTACAACTGTACAACACATTGGTAAGGCCACATTTAGAGTACTGAGCACAGGTCACCCTGCTATAGGAAGGATGTTATTAAACTGGAAAGGATGCAAAAAATATTTATAAGGATGTTACCAGGACTGAGTTATAAGGAGAAGATTGAATGGCTGGGACCTTTCTCCCTGGAATGTAGGAGGATGAGGTTAGAGGTTCACAAAATCATGAGTGGCACATATATAGCCAAAGTCTTTTCCCCAGGATAGGGATTCAAAACTAGAGGGTACAGGTTTAAGGTGAGGGGAAAGATATAGAAGGGACCTGAGGGGCTACTTTTTCACACAAGGTGGTGTGAATATGGAGTGAGCTGTCAGAGGAGGCAGTAGAGGCATCTATAATGTTTAAAATACACTTGAACAGGGACATAGGAAAGGTTAGGAGGGACATGGGTGAAATGGGACTACTTCAGTTTAGGGTGCCTGGTCAGCACGGACAAGTGGGGCCGAAGGGCCTTTTACTATGATGCATATTTCTTTGAATCTTTGATTCCTCCCTTACTCCAAAGATTGGGTGGAATCGCCATGGGAAGTGTACGGGGTAATGGGGATAGGGTGGAGGGGTGGGCTTGGGTCAGACACTGAGTCAAAGATCAATCAATACTGACTGAACGGGCATAACTGATTCACCGAGGGAGGGTTTGGGGATGTGATTCTGGGAGTGACTCCCCCTGCTCCAGGTGAGAGGGGGTCGGGATGTGATTCTGGGAGTGACTCCCCCTGCTCCAGGTGAGAGGGGGTCAGGATGTAATTCTGGGAGTGACTCCCCCTGCTCCAGGTGAGAGGGGTTCAGGATGTATTCTGGGAGTGACTCCCCCTGTTCCAGGTGAGGGGGGGGGGTCGGGAATGTGATTCTCGGAGTGACTCTCTCTGTTCTGGGTGGGGGGTGGGGTGGGGGCGGTCAGGGATATGATTCTGGGAGAGACTGCCCCATTCCTGGAAGGCTCCCTCATTCATTTCAAGCCTCCAATTGCACTCAGTTTCATGGTTAGATTTTGCCTTCATTCCCCGGTTCTCATGGGTTGTGATTCTCTGGAGCAGTGAGGTACCCGTGTTAACATCACCAAGAGGCTGGACCCTGTGACAGTAACTTTCCAGAATCCTTTAGTGCATCTTTGAGGTACCTCTGATCTCTGACCATTTGAACCGGCCAGTGTTTACAGTCGGGGAAGGGGGGAGAGTGCAATTATCCAAGAAAGCAGAGTGCCCAGTGTGTGGGGAAACGGGAATTTTTTTCTCCTGGTTTTTGAGAATACCAGACCAGGGAGAATCATGGATGTTTCACGCTTTCTAACACTTCCCTCTTGGCTCAACATCAGAAAATCATTTCCAATTTTGTTCACTGTGGGGCAGGCTCGAGGGGTTAGATGGCCTACTCCTGCTCTGATTTCTTATGTTCTCCATGAACAAATCCTCTCCCCCCGTTCAAACCCTGACCAAACAAACCTCATCAGCATGGAGTGATTCCAACCAGAAACAGTGACCAGTGCAGAGAACCAGCTTCGCTAACACACTGTCCCAGTCCAGAACACACACACACACACACACTCCACATCAGCAACAACAGAGATCCAGGAGGAATATTCAGACTCTGTCAACAGGCTGTTCCAGCGACAGCGAGGAAATTATATTGGAGAAATTTAAATAATCGGAACTGGCAGAGCACAGGATCGAGCTCAGCAACATCACACCCCAGCCCAGAAACCCGTGCACCTGCCCCATACACCAGGGCCGCCCCCCGGGGGGGGAAGGGGGGGAGACAGAATGCTCCCATGCTGGGAGGGGCAGCACACTGTGCTGCAGGGAGGGGTGGATGGGGTGTGCTCCAGCATCATGGTGGGAAGAAGTGGGCGGGAGGGGAGTGGGTGATGATGCGCTCCAGTTGGGAGGGGGAGGGTGTGGTGGGCTCCACCACTGTGCTGGGGAGAGTGAGGATGGTGGGGCGGGAGGGGCGGGGATGGAGACTTGGAGGAGTGAGGGGGTATGGCGTGAGGGGTGGTGGGTGGTGGTGTGCTCTGGCACTGTGCTGGGGGAGGGGGAGAAGTGTGCTCTGGCGCTGTGCTGGGGGGGGCAGTGTGCTGCAGTGTGCTCTGGCGCTGTGCTGGGGAGGGGGATCAGTGTGCTGTGGCACTGTGCTGGGGGGACAGTGTGCTCTGGTCGCTGTGCTGGGGGAGGGGAGGCAGTGTGCTGTGGGGCCTGTGCTGTGGGGAGGGGGGAGAAGCTGTGCTGGGGGCCAGGTGTGTGGGGGGCAGCAGGTGTGTGCTCTGGCGCTGTGCTGGGGGGAGGGGGATCAGGTGCTGTGGCACTGTGCTGGTGGGACACTGTGCTGGGCTGTGCTGTGCTGGGGGAGGGGGAGGCAGTGTGCTGTGGCACTGGGGTGGGGGAGGGGGAGGGGGGGTGTGGTGTGCTCTGGCACTGTGCTGGGGGAGGGAAGTGTGTTGATGTGGGGGAGGGGCGAGCTGTGTGCTGGGGGCGCTGTGCTGGGGGGCAGTGTGCAGTGGGCTCTGGCACTGTGCTGGGGGAGGTGTGGCACTGTGCTGGGGGGACAGTGTGCTCGTCGCTGTGGGGAGGGGAGGCAGTGTGCACTGTGCTGGGGGAGGGGGAGTGGAGTGTGTCTGGCGCTGTGCTGGGGGGGGGGAGGTGGAGGCAGTGTGCTCTGGCGCTGTGCTGGGGGAGGGGAGGCAGTGTGCTCTGGCACTGTGGCACGGTGCTGGGGGGACAGTGTGCTCTGGCGCTGTGCTGGGGGGGGGCAGTGTGCCTGACACTGTGCTGGGGGGGAGGGGGAGTGCAGTGTGTGTGCTGGCTGGTGCTGTGCTGGGGGGGCAGTGTGATCTGGCACACTGTGGGGGAGTGCAGTGTGCTCTGCACTGTGCGGGGGAGGGGGAGTGCAGTGTGCTCTTGGCACTGAGCTGGGGGGTGGAGGGAGTGCAGTGTGCTCTGGCGCTGTGGGGGGGGCAGTGTGCTCTGGCACAGTGCTGGGGGGGGGGGAGTGCAGCACTGTGCTGGGGGGAGGGGTCGGCAGTGTGCTCTGGTTGCTGTGTGGCGGGGGCAGTGTGTGCTCTGGCACTGGGGGGGAGTGAGTTGTGGGGCACTGTGCTGTGGGGGCAGGTGTCTGGCAGGGGGATAGGGGAGTGCAGGTGCTCTGTGCTGTGCTGGGGGGAGGGGGGTTGCAAGTGGTCTGTGTGCTGTCTGTGCTGTGGGTGGAGGGAGTGCAGTGTGCTCTGGTGCTGTGCTGGGGGGGCTAGTGTGGGAGTGCTGGGGGAGGAGGGAGATGCAGTGGCTCTGGCACTGTGCTGGGGGGAGGGGAATGCAGTGTGCTCTGGCAGTGTGCTCTGGCACAGTGCTGGGGGGAGAGGGAGTGCAGTGTGCTCTGCACTGTGCTGGGGGGGCTGTGCTGGAAGGGGGAGTGCAGTGGCTCTGGCACTGGTGGGGGCGGAGTGGGGTGGGGCACGTGTGCTCTGGTAGTGGGGGAGGGAGGTAGTTGCTCTGGGCTGTGCTGGGGAGGGGAGGTAGTGCTCTGGCACTGTGCTGGGGGAGGGGGGATCTAGTGTGGCTCTGGCACTGTGCTCGGGGGCTGGGGGGCAGGTGCTCTGGCACTGTGCTGGGGGGGCAGGGGCTCTGGCACTGTGCTGGGGGGCAGTGTGCTCTGGCACTGTGGGGCAGTGGCTTGGCACTGTGTGGGGAGGCAGTGCTCTGGCACTGTGCTGGGGGAGGCAAGGCAGGTGCTCTGGCACTGTGCTGGGGGGGCAGTGTGCTGGCCTGGCGTGCTGTGCTGGGGGGGACAGTGTGGGGGCAGTGTGCTAGTGCGCACTGCTCTGCTGTGGGAGACAGGAGTGTGCTCTGGCACTGTGCTGGGGAGGAGGGGCAGTGTGCTCTGCACTGTGCTGGGGGGGGTCTAGTGGGGAGACAGTGTGACTCTGGCTGTGATGGAGAGGGGATGGCAGTGTGCTTCTGCGGGGGTTGGGCCACTGTGTGCGGGGGGCAGTGTGCTATGGCACTGTCCTGGGGGGTCAGTGTGCTCTGGCCACTGTGATGAGGGGGGCAGTTGGGCTCGGGCATGTGCTGGAGAGGGGAGGCAGTGTGCTGGCACAGTGTGCTCTGGCACTGTGATGAGGGGGGCGTGCTGCACTGTGGGGGGGTCAGTGTGCTCTGGCACAGTGTGTTCTGATGGGGTCAGTCGTGCTATGGCACTGGCCTTGCTGGAGTTGGTATGGCCACTTGTGCAGTGTGCTCGGGCACTGTGCTGGGAGAGGGGGTAGCAGTGATGCTCTGGCACTGTGCTGGGGGGGGCAGTGTGCTCGGGCACGCCGCTGGGAGAGGGGAGCAGTGTGCTCTGGCACTGTGCTGGGGGGCAGTGTGCTCTGGCACTGTGCTGGGGGGGCAGTGTGCTTGGCACTGTGCGGGGGGGCAGTGTGCTCTGGCATGTGCTGGGGGGGCAGTGTGCTCGGCGCTGTGCTGGGGGGCAGTGTGCTGTGGCTGCTGTGCGGGGGGGCGGCTGGCGCTGTGTGCTGTGGCGGGTGGGGGGGTGCAGTGTGCTGTGGCGCTGTGCGGGGGGGGGCAGTGCTGCTGTGCTGTTGGCGCTGTGCTGGGGGGGCAGTGTGCTGTGGCGCTGTGCTGGGGGGGGCAGTGTGCTGTGGCGCTGTGCTGGGGGGGGCAGTGTGCTTTGGCGCGGTGATGGGGGGCAGTGTGCTGTGGGCGCCTGGCGCTGTGCTGGGGGGGGGGCAGTGTGCTGTGCGCTGTGCGGGGCGAGGGGGGCAGTGTGCTGCTGGGCTGTGCTCGGGGGGGCAGTTTGCTCTGGCGTGTGCTGAGGCTGCTATGGCGCTGTGCTGGGGGCAGGGGGGCAGTGGGAGGGGGCAGTGTGCTCTGGCGCTGTGCTGGGGAGGGGAGGCAGTGTGCTCTGGCGCTGTGCTGGGGGAGGGGAGGCAGTGTGCTCTGGCGCTGTGCTGGGGGAGGGAGGGACAGTGCGCTCTGGCGCTGTGCTGGGGGGGCAGTGTGCTCTGGCACTGTGCTGCACTGTCAGAGATCTCTCCTTCCTGATAAGATGCTGAACAGGGGTTCTATCCAGCAGAAGTTGCCAATCCCAGGAATGTGTTTGAATCAGAGCTCTGTTCTGAACAAGCGGCCTCTCCCGAGTCTCCTGCCCTTCCGTCCCTCAATCCACATCATCGAAAAGCATTTCCCTCCATTAGTGCATGGAATCTTGCTATGTACAAGTTTCCAGTCAGAGGTCTCTCTGCATGTATCCCCCAGGCTGGTAACGTGGGCTTTCCTCATGTTGGGAAGGTTGCCGTGTGAATTGATTTACAATTCTGTGGAACAGTTTACAAACCTGGTGATATCAGCGTTAAATCACACAGAATCATCAAATTCTGACAGTGCAAGAGGAGGCCATTCAGCCCATCAAGATTGCACTGACAACAATCCCACCCAAGCCCCATCCACGTAACCCTATATATTTACCCTGCTAATCCCCTGACACTAAGATCAATTTGGTCAATCCACCTAACCCGCACATCTTTGTAGTGTGGGAGGAAACTGGAGCACCCAGAGGAAACCCACGCAGACACGAGGAGAATGTGCAAACAGACAGTGACTGGAGCCGGGAATGGAACCCGGGACCCTGGTGCTGTGAAGCAGCAGTGCTGAGTCCCCGGTCAATCTGTGCTGATCACTGACTCAGTGATAAAATGAGGGAAATTTGCTCACTGACTCTAAGTGCATTTTGTTTGTGATTTGCATTTTTATCTTCCAGATACAGACACTTCAGACTGATCAAACCCAAGGCTCTCTCCCAGCTCTTCCCATTTCCCCTGGATCAGCTCATTCACCGTGTCGCTATGGTTACGGAGAACCGGGCTATTGCTTTGCGGGATCAGTGGTTGAAAGATTGTTCGGAGATAATTGGTGAGCGGAGAGAGGCTGTAGAATCCTGGATGCCTCAGGATAATGAGGTAAAATATTCCTATTCCGAATGAATTCCCGTGGTGAGACTGGTCTCTGCACTCCTCAGATAATTCCCATTCCCTTTTGGAACTAGAGAGCGAGTGAATAAACTACCCCACCCCACCCCCGGTACACCCCACCCCACCCCACAACACATCCCGTTCTACCCCCCCGACACACCCACTGCCCCATAGCCCATTCTAACTCCCAGATATATCCCCTACCCCACCTCCGAAACCCCCTGCCCCACACCCCACCCCTCCCACGACACACCTCCTGCCCCACCCCCAGACCCACCTCTTGACATACCTCACCCCATCCCCTCAAGACAGCACACCCTACCCCCTGGCACATCCCACCCCCATCATACCCCACTCCCGACACATCCCACCCACTCGCTGCCCCACCCCAACACACTTCAATCCACTCCACCCTCTACCCCACCCCCAGCACATCCCACTCCACGACACACCCTGCTCTACCCCCCGACACACCCCCTGCCCCACATCCCACCTCAGCCCCTGCCACACTGCACTCCACCCCTGCCACACCTTGCCCCATTCCCTAACACACCCCACCCCATCCTTGTCATACTCTACCTCACCCCATTCTCTTACCCTCCTCATCCCCATCTCAACCCCAATTCCTCCAACGTCACTCCTCCCTCCGTCACCCCCACCCAACCCATTCCATCTCACTTCTTTTAGGAGTTTAATTCCAGAGGTCAGAGCTTTTAAATCAGGGGTTGGATATTCATGTTAGAGTCAGCAATCACTCTGCCCCTTTCCTGAATATCATAGAATCCCTACGGAACAGAAGGGGGGGGCCATTCGGCCCATTAAAGTGGCACCAATTCTCCAATAGAGCATCCCACCCAGGCCCTTTCCGTAACCCCAAACATTTACCCCACAAATCTACACACGCTGGGACCCTAAGCCCCAATTTAGCCGGGCCAATCCCCCTAAAGCGCACATCTTTGGAGTGTGGGATGAAACCGGAGAACCTGAGGAAACCCACATGGACATGGGGAGAATGTGCAAACTCTACACAGTCACACAAGTCTGGAATTGAGCCTGGATCCCTGGTGCTGTGAGGCAGCAATACTAACCACTGCACCACTGTGCTGCCCAGGGTCCTTGGCACTGTAAGGCAAC
>JAGIQG010000019.1:50362-153854 GCA_024679065.1 Sphyrna mokarran
CCACGCAGACACGAGGAGAATGTGCAAACAGACAGTGACTGGAGCCGGGAATGGAACCCGGGACCCTGGTGCTGTGAAGCAGCAGTGCTGAGTCCCCGGTCAATCTGTGCTGATCACTGACTCAGTGATAAAATGAGGGAAATTTGCTCACTGACTCTAAGTGCATTTTGTTTGTGATTTGCATTTTTATCTTCCAGATACAGACACTTCAGACTGATCAAACCCAAGGCTCTCTCCCAGCTCTTCCCATTTCCCCTGGATCAGCTCATTCACCGTGTCGCTATGGTTACGGAGAACCGGGCTATTGCTTTGCGGGATCAGTGGTTGAAAGATTGTTCGGAGATAATTGGTGAGCGGAGAGAGGCTGTAGAATCCTGGATGCCTCAGGATAATGAGGTAAAATATTCCTATTCCGAATGAATTCCCGTGGTGAGACTGGTCTCTGCACTCCTCAGATAATTCCCATTCCCTTTTGGAACTAGAGAGCGAGTGAATAAACTACCCCACCCCACCCCCGGTACACCCCACCCCACCCCACAACACATCCCGTTCTACCCCCCCGACACACCCACTGCCCCATAGCCCATTCTAACTCCCAGATATATCCCCTACCCCACCTCCGAAACCCCCTGCCCCACACCCCACCCCTCCCACGACACACCTCCTGCCCCACCCCCAGACCCACCTCTTGACATACCTCACCCCATCCCCTCAAGACAGCACACCCTACCCCCTGGCACATCCCACCCCCATCATACCCCACTCCCGACACATCCCACCCACTCGCTGCCCCACCCCAACACACTTCAATCCACTCCACCCTCTACCCCACCCCCAGCACATCCCACTCCACGACACACCCTGCTCTACCCCCCGACACACCCCCTGCCCCACATCCCACCTCAGCCCCTGCCACACTGCACTCCACCCCTGCCACACCTTGCCCCATTCCCTAACACACCCCACCCCATCCTTGTCATACTCTACCTCACCCCATTCTCTTACCCTCCTCATCCCCATCTCAACCCCAATTCCTCCAACGTCACTCCTCCCTCCGTCACCCCCACCCAACCCATTCCATCTCACTTCTTTTAGGAGTTTAATTCCAGAGGTCAGAGCTTTTAAATCAGGGGTTGGATATTCATGTTAGAGTCAGCAATCACTCTGCCCCTTTCCTGAATATCATAGAATCCCTACGGAACAGAAGGGGGGGGCCATTCGGCCCATTAAAGTGGCACCAATTCTCCAATAGAGCATCCCACCCAGGCCCTTTCCGTAACCCCAAACATTTACCCCACAAATCTACACACGCTGGGACCCTAAGCCCCAATTTAGCCGGGCCAATCCCCCTAAAGCGCACATCTTTGGAGTGTGGGATGAAACCGGAGAACCTGAGGAAACCCACATGGACATGGGGAGAATGTGCAAACTCTACACAGTCACACAAGTCTGGAATTGAGCCTGGATCCCTGGTGCTGTGAGGCAGCAATACTAACCACTGCACCACTGTGCTGCCCAGGGTCCTTGGCACTGTAAGGCAACAGTGCTAACCATGTTTGTGCCCCTGCCTCTTACAGAGCCACATGGTTATTGTCTTGGGTGATTGACTTGGGCCAAAGTCTGGGCTGCTACTTTCTGAAGGAGCCCAAAGCTGGAATGGAGGCTTGTGGATCCTGGGCAGGTTCAATGCCCCAACCCTACTCACTGGGACAGTAACCTAGCTTTATTCAGGATGGTGGACCCCCCCACGGGCCCTCAACTCTCAGCTTTATACAACCTCTTCAGACCTTTACGCATTTCCCATACCCTATCATACCTCCCATGTCCCGAATATCTGGACCCCAATGAAATATTAATAATTGATACTTATTACTGATGAATGCACAAGAGCTCTTTATCAAATGGAGAAAGTACTCTAATGCATCAGAATACTGATACAATGCTGATCAATTTACCGGTCACTTATCTTTCAAAGGCAGAGCCTGGTGATCATTGTATTAAAAATGTTTATAACTTAAATCCAGCATTTTATTATGACATGGAAAGATGTCAAGATTGTTTAAACTGATTTGTCAATAATTCCTGACTCTGCACTGTGAGCTTCTCCGAGGTTCAGGACTTTCATAGTTCACACTCACAGCGAAAATACCAAAGATGCTGAAAATTACACTTCACACAGGCTTTAAAATAGAGATCCTGTTTCCAGATTATGGGAGTTTCAGACCTGCCCCGTTTCCCACACAACTTAAAGTATCTGCATGCGGAAATATACTTACGCTGCCTGTTCAACTCCTTGACATGGAATTAGTCAGCATAAAGACTGCAAAATCCAGCCCTGACCTCAACGAGGTTTCACAAAACCATCCACTTAAATCTTTCATCCTTCACTCCCAGTGTCCAACAGCCTGACAAGCAAAATCCCGTTAATATGAGCAAAAACTGAAATGAGGATTGTAATAAGAAGTCAAACTAATCCACGGAGAAAGTTTCACAGAGGGAGAACAGGGGAATGAAACCTCACAAATCAAATCCAGATTGAATGAACTGTCCCCCCTCGATTGGAGGACCCAAGTTGCCAAATCAATCACATCACATTCGGCTCCGTCACTCCCCCCTTCAGATTACATCAGACAGTTGTAATAATTAATCAGTGGCGATTGAATTCAATTCAGAAATTTAAAGTATATCTCTATGAGGATCTGTTTCTACAAAGCTCTTCATTCCTCTTTAATGATGATGCAATGACTGATATTTGTTTCATGTTCTCGAGTGTAGGAGTTGAGGATGGTGAAGATGGACCATTTCTTTGCCAGTGTGGCCACACTCACTTCCAACCTGCTGCGGAGCGTTGTGGAAGAATCATTGGAGGAGTTGGTTCAGATGTTTGAGCTATATCACCAAGGAAATGACTATGATGGGGATTATCCTGCGGATTCCCTGGGACTTCCTGTCAGACCTCAGCCCATAACTGTCCGCATGGTGAGTGGGAGAGTCCTTTACACATCATCCTTTGTAGTGAAGTTTGTAAAAATTGTATCACATAGTCCCTTTAAAACGTGGTACTTTTTCTGTACATAAGAAGGCAGGTGCATATGCAGTATACAGACTGAAACATTATATTAAAGTTTAAACAACAGCATTGCTTTGATAACAGACATCAAGAATTTGAATGTTGCAGTTGTATAAAACGTTGGTTAGGCCTCATTTGGAATACTGCGTCCAGTTCTGGTCGCCTTACTACCGGAAGGACGTGGAGATTCTGGAGAGAGTGCAGAGGAGGTTTACCAGGATGCTGCCTGGTATGGAAGGTCTGAGTTACGAGGAGATGTTAGGCAAATTGGGACTGTTTTCCTTAGAAAGACGTAGACTTAGAGGAGATCTAATAGAGGTGTACAAGATTATGAGGGGTATAGATAGAGTAAACAGGGTTAGGCTTTTTCCTAGGATGGACTCGAATAGCACGAGGGGTCACGGGCTTAGGGTGAGGGGGGGTAAGGTATAATTTGGATGCTAGAGGGAGTTTTTTCACATAGAGGGTGGTGGGGGTATGGAATGCGCTGCCAAGTAAAGTGGTGGAGGCAGGTACTCTGGAGTTATTTAAGAAATACTTAGATGGGCACATGAACAGAATGGAAATGGAGGGGTATAGAAAACGGATTTAAAATAGGGATCATGAGCCTTGGGAGTCCTTTGGAAGTGTGTAAATAGATGATGATATTGATGTACTTGTTTTTATCCTACAGGTGCTTTGGTCCACCTTGTTGTCTAACAAGGGGCATACACGCAATGGGTTGTGAGAGGACTGCTCTTGGATTTTTTGAGAGTATCCTAGTGCTTCACGTCGTTAGTGTACGCTTGACCTGGACCATTTGATTGGCAACACGACAGCTCAGTGACTATTGCTGTGCTGTGCAGATACATGGATTTGGGCCTGTGTCTGTGGGAGTTTGCGCATTCTCCCCGTGCTTGCGTGGGTTTTCTCTGGGTGCTCCGGTTTCCTCCCACATCCCAAAGATGTGCTCTTTGGCTAATTGGCAAAACAAATTCTTCCTAAATTGTCTCAAATTTGGTTTTTAATCCATAGATTTATAAACATAGACAGGGATCACGGGTAGAGATGGGAACATCGGGGTGGCAGCACGGGCTCGTTGGGCCAAAGGGCCTGTTTCCCGTGCTGTTTTGTTCTTTGTTCTTTGAATAATCGGAGCAAATATTGAATTTTAACCTATCAATTTAAATTAGGCACTTGACTAATAGCAGCCTATCAGATTTAAATTTGATGTTTTTACCAATCCTATTGTGGAGATGTTGGTGTGTCATCAGGGATACAACAGCCAGCTCTCACTCCAGAGAGACACAGCAACTGGTCTCTCTGCTACAGCTAATAGCTTATCTAATCATAGAATCCTGTAAGAAGTCTCACAACACTGGATTAAAATCCAACTGGTTTATTTGGTGGTACAAGCTTTTGGAGCACTGCTCCTTCAGGTGAGTGGAAAGATGGGTTCACGAACAGGGCATACAGAGACACAGATTGCAAGATAATGGTTGGGATATGAATCTTAATAGATAATCAAGTCTTGACAGGTGCAGACTACGTGAGTGGAGAGAGAGTTAAACACAGGTTAAAGAGATGAGAATTGTCTCAAGTCAGGACAATTGGCAAGATTTTGCAAGCCCAGGCAATGGTTACAAGTATTGTGACATGAACCCAAGATCCCAATTGAGGCGTCCTCATGTGTGCGGAACTTGGCTATCAGTCTCTGCTCAGCGGCTCTGCACTGTCGTGTGTCACGAAGGCCCCCTTGAAGAACGTTTACCCGAAGGTTGGAGGCCGAATGCTCGTGACTGCTGACGTGTTCACCCACAGGAAGGGAACTGTTTTGCCTGGTGATTGTCGAGCAATGTTCATTCATCCGCTGTCGTAGTGTCTGCATGGTCTCCCCAATATACCATGCTTCGGGACATCCTTTCTTGCAACGTATTAGGTAGACCACGTTGGCCGAGTTGCAAGTGTATGTACCGTGTACCTGGTGAATGGTATCCTCACGTTTGATGATGTCGTCCATGTCTATGATCTGGCATGTCTTGCAGAGGTCGCTGTGGCAGGGTTGTGTGGTATTGTGGTCACTGTTCTCCTGAAGGTTGGGTAGTTTGCTGCAAACAATGATCTGTTTGAGGTTGTGCGGTTGTCTGAAAGCAAGAAGTGGGGGGGTGGGGATGGCCCTAGCGAGATGTTCATCATCATCAATGATATGTTGAAGACTCCGGAGAAGAGGTCGTAGCTTCTCCACTCCGGGGAAGTACTGGACAACAAAGGGTACTCTGTCCACCGTGTCCCGTGTTCGTCTTCTGAGGAGGTCAGTGTGGTTTATCACTGTGGCACGTCGGAACTGTCGATTGATGAGTCAACGCCGTATCCTGTTTTTATGAGGGCATCTTTCAGTGTCTGGAGGTGTCTGTCACG
Source organism: Sphyrna mokarran (assembly GCA_024679065.1). NCBI lineage: Eukaryota > Metazoa > Chordata > Chondrichthyes > Carcharhiniformes > Carcharhinidae > Sphyrna > Sphyrna mokarran. The sequence goes on from JAGIQG010000019.1 coordinate 55,830, forward strand.
ATCCTCCTCATCTGAGCAGATCCCGAGTTTCCGGAGGACTTGTCCATAGGGAATGGCTTCTTTAACGTGTTTAGGGTGGAAGCTGGAGAAGTGGAGCATTGTGAGGTTGTCTGTCGGCTTGCGGTACAGTGAGGTGCTGAGGTGACTGTCCTTGGTGGAGGTGTGTGTGTCCAAGTATGCAACTGATTCTGGAAAGTTGACCATAGTGAATCTGATGATGTCATACAATCCTACAGTACAGAAGGAGGCCATTCAGCCCATTGAGTGTGCACTGGCCACAATTCTACCCAGGCCCGATCCCTATAACCCAATGTACTTACCCTGCTAATCCCCCTAAGGAGCAATTTAGCATGGCCAATCAACTTATCCCGCACATCTTTGGAGTGTGGGAAGAAACTGGAGCACCCAGAGTGGTTGTGTTGACCAAATGGTGTAGGTACAGCACAGTGCTGTTAGGGAAGTAGTTAGAATCAGAGAGATTTATAGCATGGAAACAGGCCCTTTGACCCAACTTGTCCATGCTGCCACTTTAACAACTGAGCTAGTCCCAATTGCCAGTATTTGACCCATATCCTTCTATACCCATCTTACCTGGATTTTCCTGAAGCACATATGTGGATTGATTATTCAGCCCCATTCACTCAAGGGGTAGCCACAGTGGTTAGCACTGCTGCCTCACAGCTCCAGGGATCTGGTTTTGATTCCTGGCTTGGGTCACTGCCTGTGTGGAGTTTGCACATCCTACCTGTGTCTGCATGGGTTTCCTCCGGGTGCTCCGGTTTCCTCCCAGTCTAAAAGATGTGCGAGTTAGGGTGCATTGGCCGTGCTAATTCTCCCTCAGTGTAACTGAAGAGGTGCTGGGGTAGGCGACTAGGGATTCTCACAGTAACTTCATTACTATATGAATATAAGACTGTGGCTAATAAATAAACTTTAACAATGCTTTTGAATCTGTCTGCCATTGGATAGCGATATTATTGTGCCTCTATTCACTGATTAACTAGCTTGATACAGGATTCCATCGTCGTGACCTGCCTTTCAATGGAGATTGTTATGTAGTTCTATCGGCAGAGGTTTTACAGTGCTCCTGGGCTCGGTAGAAATGGCAGAGGTGCTGAATGAGTACTTTGCCTTGGTATTCATGGTGGAAAGTGATCTGGGAAGTTGTACTGCAAGTTTGCAGCAGACTGAAAAGTTTGAGTATGTGGACGTTAAGAAAGAGGATGTGTTACATAGAACACTACAGCACAAACAGGCCCTTCGGCCCACAAGTTGTGCTGAACACATCAAAACCTACCCAGCCACAGACCTATCTATAACCCCCAATCCCATTGGATCCCATATACTCATCCAGAAGTCTTTTAAAAGACCCCAGCGAGTTCGCATCGACCACCACCGACGGCAGCCGATTCCATTCACTCACCACCCTCTGAGTGAAAAACTTTCCCCTAGCATCCCCTCTGTACTTGCTTCCCTGCACCTTAAATCTGTGCCCTCTCGTCGCGACAATTTCAGCCCTGGGAAATAGTCTCTGAGAGTCCACCCTATCTATTCCTCTCAACATCTTGTAAACCTCTATCAGGTCGCCTTTCAACCTTCGTCTCTCCAGGGAGAACAGTCCCAGCTCCCTCAACCTGTCTTCATAAGACATGCCTCCCAATCCAGGCAACATCCTTGTAAATCTCCTCTGCACCCTTTCAATAGCTTCCACGTCCTTCCCATAGTGAGGCAACCAGAACTGCGCACAGTACTCCAAGTGTGGTCTGACAAGGGTCCTATACAGCTGCAGCATTACCTCCTGACTCCTGAACTCAATCCCTCGATGAATGAAGGCCAGTACACCGTAAGCTTTCTTAACCACATCCTCCACCTGGGAGGCCGATTTGAGAGTCCTATGAACCCGGACCCCAAGATCCCTCTGCTCCTCCACACAGCCAAGGCTCCTCCACACAGCCAAGACTCCTACCTATGATAGTGTACTCATTCATCCCGTTGGATCTGCCAAAATGGACCACAACACGTTTGTCTATGTTGAAGTCCATCTGCCACCTCTCCGCCCAGTCTTGCGTCCTGTCGATGTCATGCTGCAACTTCTGACATCCCTCCAGACCATCCACAACACCACCGACCTTCGTGTCATCGGCGAACTTACTCACCCATCCCTCCACTTCCTCATCCAGGTCATTTATGAAAATGACAAACAGCAAGGGTCCTAGAACAGATCCCTGGGGCACTCCACTGGTGACTGACCTCCATGCAGAAAAAGAGCCATCCACAACCACCCTCTGCCTTCTGCAGGCAAGCCAGTTCTGGATCCACAAGGCCAAAGCCCCTTGGATCCCATGGCCTCTCACCTTCTCAAGAAGTCTTGCATGGGGGACCTTGTCAAATGCCTTGCTGAAATCCATGTACACCACGTCCACTGCTCTTCCTTCGTCAATGTGTTCAGTCACATTTTCGAAGAACTCAATTAAGCTCGTAAGGCACGACCTGCCTTTTACAAAACCATGCTGACTATTTCTAATCAACCTAAACTTCTCCAAATGCTCGTAAATCTTGTCCCTCAGAAGCCTCTCCATCAGCTTACCAACCACTGAGGTCAGACTCACCGGTCGGTAATTTCCAGGACTATCCCTGTTCCCTTTCTTGAAAATAGGGACCACATCCGCAATCCGCCAATCCTTCAGAACCTCTCCCGTCTCCATCGATGACGCAAAGATCATTGCCAGGGGCTCTGCAATGACATCCCTCACCTCCCACAATAATCTGGGGTACATCCCATCTGGTCCCGGAGACTTGTCTATCTTGATAGCATTTAAAAATTCTAACACATCCGCTTCCTTAATATCTACATACTCAATCTTTCCAGTCTGCCGCAAACTTGTAGTGCATCCTCCCAGATCACTTTCCACCGTGAATACTGAGGCAAAGTACTCATTAAGCACCTCTGCCATTTCTTCCGGTTCCATACAGACTTTTCTCCCTTCACCTTTTATAGGTCCTATCCCTTCTCTTCTCATCTTTTCACTTTTCACATATTTGTAGAAGGCCTTGGGATTCTCCTTAATCCTACCAGCCAAGGCCTTCTCATGACCCCTTCTGCTCTCCTAATTTCCTTTTTAAGCTCTCTTCTGTAAGCCTTATACTTCTCTAGATCCCCAACATCTCCTAGCTCTTTGAACCTTTTATACACCTTTCTTTTCTTCCTGACTATGTTCACCACAGCCTTCGTGCACCACGGTTCCTGCGTCCTACCAAAACCTCCTTGTCTCACCGGAACGTTGTCGTGCAAAGCTCCAGACAAGCATTCCTTGAATATCTGCCACCTTCCTTCTGTGCTTTTCCCCAAGAACACCTCCTTCCAGTTTATTCGCCCCAACATCTGCCTGATGTCTTCATATTTCCCCTTATTCCAGACAAACACCTTCCTAGCCTGCCTGATCCTATCCTTTTCCAATGCAAGGGTGAAGGAGATAGAATTATGATCTCCATCCCCAAGATGCTCTCCTACCAAGAGATCCATCACCTGTCCTGGTTCATTAGCTAGTACCAGGTCCAGTACAGCCTCTCCTCTCGTAGGCTTGTCCACGTGCTGTGTCAGGAAACCCTCCTGAACACACCTAACAAACTCCTCCCCATCCAAACCCCTTACCCTTGGGATATTCCAGTCGATGTTTGGGAAATTGAAGTCTTCCATCACAACAACTCTGTTATTTCTACATCTCTCCAGTATCTGTTTCCCTATCTGCACCTCAACTTCCCTGTCACTATTGGGCAGCCTATAGAATACACCCAGCAACGTCACCGACCCTTTGCTATTCCTAACTTCCACCCACAGAGACTCCGTAGACATTCCCTCCTCGGTATCCACCTTCTCTGCAGCCATGGCACTGTCTCTGATCAACAGTGCCACTCCACCACCTCTTTTGCCTCCCTCCCTGTCCTTCCTGAAGGATCTGAATCCCGGGACCTGTAGTACCCAGTCCTGTCCCTGAGACATCCAAGTCTCTGTAATGGCCACCACATCACAATCCCAAGCAGCAATCCACGCCCTAAGTTCATCCACCTTATTTACTACACTCCTGGCATTAAAATAGACACACCTCAGTCCCTCAGACTGGACATTTCCCTTCTCCCCCACTCGTCTAACCTGCCTCTCATCCTGCCTAGAGTCCTTCCCTACCTGGGAGCTAACTTCCTTGCTCCCAGTCTCCACATCACTATTCCCTCCCCCTAACCTTTCTAGTTTAAAGTCCCCCCAGTAGCCCTAGCCAGTCTTCCCGCCAAGATATTAGTCCCCCTGGGATTCAGGTGCCACCCGTCTTTGCTGTACAGGTCACACCTGCCCCTAAAGAGGTCCCAATGATCCAGGAACCGGAATCCCGGGCAGGGATTCCGGTTAGAACTTTTAAATTCTATCAAGGTAGATAAGTCGCCGGGACCGGATGAGATGTACCCCAGGTTATTGTGAGAGGTGAGGGAAGTGGTTGCAGAGCCCCTGGCGATGACCTTTGCATCGTCCATGGAAACGGGAGAGGTTCAGGAGGATTGGAGGATTGAGGATGTGATTCCTATTTTCAAAAAAGGGAACAAGGATAGTCTGGGAAATTACCAACCGATAAGTCTGACCTCAGTCGTCAGTAAGCTGATGGAGAGGATCCTGAGGGACAGGATTTATGAGCATTTAGAGAAGTTTAGCTTGATCAGAAATAGTCAGCATGGTTTTGTCAAGGGCAGGTCATGCCTTACGAGCCTAGTGGAGTTCTTTCAAAATATGACTGAACACATTGACGAAGGAAGAGCAGTGGACGTGGTGTACATGGATTTCAGCAAGGTGCTTGATAAGATCCCCCATGCGAGACTTCTTGAGAAGGTGAGAGGGCATGGGATCCAAGGGTCTTTGGCCTTGTGGATCCAGAACTGGCTTGCCTGCAGAAGGCAGAGGGTGGTTGTGGATGGGTCTTCTTCTGCATGGAGGTCGGTAACCAGTGGAGTGCCCCAGGGATCTGTTTTGGGACCCCTGCTGTTTGTCATTTTCATAAATGACCTGGATGAGGAAGTGGAGGGATGGGTTAGTAAGTTTGCTGACGATACGAAGGTTGGTGGTGTTATGGATAGTCTGGAGGGATGTCAGAAGTTGCAGCAAGACATAGATAGGATGCAAGACTGGGCGGAGAAGTGGCAGATGGACTTCAACGCGGATAAATGTGTGGTGGTCCATTTTGGCAGGACCAATGGGATGAAGCAATATAATATCAAGGGTAGGAGTCTTGGCAGTGTTGAGGAGCAGAAGGATCTTGGGGTCCGGGTCCATAGGACTCTTAAATCTGCCCTGCAAGCGGAGGATGTGGTCAAGAAGGCATATGGTGTACTGGCCTTCATTAATAGAAGGATTAAGTTTTGGAGTTGGGAGGTAATGCTGCAACTTTATAAGACCCTTGTCAGACCCCACTGTGTGCAGTTCTGGTCGCCTCACTATAGGAAGGATGTGGAAGCTATTGAGAGGGTTTAGAGGAGATTTACAAGGATGTTGCGTTTATTGGGGGGCAGGCCTTATGAAGATAGGTTGAGGGAGATAGGTCTCTCCTTGGAGAGACGAAGTTTGAGAGGCGACCTGATAGAGGTTTATAAGATGTTGAGAGGAATAGATAGAGTGGATTCTTGGAGGCTATTTCCTAGGGCTGAAATGGTCGCTACGAGAGGTCACAGATTTAAGGTGCTGGGGGGCAAGTACAGAGGAGATGTTAGAGGTAAATTTTTCACTCAGAGGGTGGTGAGTGAATGGAATCGGTCACTGTCGGTGATGGTGGAGGCAAAATCGCTGGGGTCTTTTAAAAGACTTCTGGATGAGTACATGGGATTTAATGGGATTGAGGGTTATAGATAAGCCTGGTAGGTATAGATATGATCGGTGCAACTTGTGGGGTGAAGGGACTGTGTGTGCTGTAGTGTTCTATGTTCTATGTTCTCCTCCATCTACATCGCAGCACACATTTCACACGGACTCATTTCCCTTTCGTGATCCATCAAACAGGCTGGACAAAGCTTAGCTGCTGCCTGGCACAGCTGGATGTTTGCTCGGGTGTTGGAGATTCTGTCTGCATCATCCCTTCACCTTGTGTCACTCTGTGTCTCAGTGAGCGCACTCACACCGGGTGCTGTGATACTGCGATGCTGCAGGCTATGTCTGGGTCAGTGACAGTGTCTGTTCAGAGTGAACCTCGCTGTGAGGATTACACTAACTCCTCACTCACCTCGCACTATGTCTCTGCCACTGGGGGAGATCAAAAAGAGACCAGTCCATGCGATACACAGATGCAACTCTTGAACTTGCTCTGAGCATCGTTATCTCGTCTTGGGAAAGGGGATCTCCAGAGAAAGTCAGAGATTCATTTGTGGCAAAGACCATTCTGTCCATTGAGTCAATGCTAGCTCTCCATGCAATTGAATCATTCCCACTTCCTGCACTTAGTCGCTGTATTCCTCGACAAGTTTATTTCCTTCATAAGTCACAGGTTGGAGCAGCTGTAAGTTCCAGACATAATGTTTTGTGACTCCTCCTCTCTCATCAGCAATGGTCCACACTAATGGACCAATGTTGGAAGACTTGTGTAGTTCAGTGAGTCTCATAAAGAACAAAGATAATTCCAGCGCAGGAACAGGCCCTTCAGCCCTCCAAACCCGTGCCAGCCATGCTGCTCGACTGAATTAAAACCTCCTTCTGGGGACCATATCCCTCCATTCCCATCCTATTCATGGATTTGTCAAAATTCCCGTTGAAAGTCACTATTCCATCTGCCTTAACTATCTCCCCCAGCAATGAGTTCCAGGAACCCACTATTGTGTAAAAACAATTTGCTTTGTACATCTCCTTCAAACCTTGCCCCTCGCACCTTAAACCTGTGCCCCCTAGTAATTGACTCTTCCGCCGTGGGAAAAAACTTCTGAAAATCCACTCTGTTCAGGCCTTTCATAATCTTGTAGACTTCAAAGGTCGCCCCTTCAACCTCCGTCATTCCAGGAAGAACAAACCAAGTTTCCCCAACTTCTCATACCAGGCACCATCCTGGTAAATCTTTTCTGTACCCTCTCCAAAGCCTCCACATCCTTCTGGTCGTGTGGGCAACCAGAATTAAATACTCTATTCCAAGTGTGGCCTCACTAAGGTTCTATAAAGCTGCACCATAACTTGCCAGTTTTTAAACTCAGTGCCCCAGCCGAAGGCAAGTATGCCGTATACCTTTTACCTAACTCCCCAAACTGCTGCTGCAGGACCTCATCACTCTGCTTGTCTATATCATTAGTACCAATATGTATCATGACCTCTGGGTGTTCACCTCCTCCTTTCAGAATGCTTTCTGCCTGTTCAGGGACATTCTGGACCCTGGCACCAGGGAGGCAACATACCATCCTGGAGTCTCTTTCACATCCACAGAAGCTCCTATCTGCCCTCTTAACTAAAGGGTCCCCGTAGAATATTGCTCTTGTGCTCATTATCCCTCCCTGCTTAACAACAAAGCCAGCTGTGGTGCCACAGCCCTGGCTACTGTTTATCCCCTGATAGACCATCCCCCACTACCCCACCTCCTCCCCAAAAACAGTATATTTGTTAGAGAGGAGAATAGCCACAGAGGATTCCTGCACCGACAGCCAGCCCCTTTTCTAGTGATCACCTATCTATCTGCCTGTACCTTTTATGGTTTATAATCAAATGGTTATGATCTATTTATGTAGGTCTGAGCTTGGAGTGGTCTGCATGCACTGCCCAGTATAGGAGTGCTGCCTCAGGCCATGAGTTACTTTACATCACATTGTGAACAATACCGTACCAGTCCCATATTAACCCTTTCAACACAGATCCTTACACTACACCACCCTGTGTTTTTATCCAACTTATGTATTCCTGTTTCCCCATTATATTTACATGACTTTTCCTTCTCCTATAGTTTGTTTACAGTTTCAGACCATAGAACATAGAACATAGAACATTACAGCACAGAACAGGCCCTTCGGCCTTCGATGTTGTGCCGACCAAAATAAAAAGCAATGCCCCTCCAAACTAAACCATTCCCTTCTCTTCCATATACTTATCAATTAACCTCTTAAACGCCACCAAACTTGGCGCATCTACAACAGCTGCAGGCAGGGCATTCCACTCCCTAATCACTCTTTGAGTAAAGAACCTACCTCTGATATCCGTCCTATAACTCATACTCCTTAATTTAAAGCTGTGTCCCCTCGTGCTAGCGTGCCATCTTCATCATTCTTCCAGACCTTGTTTTAATTACTGTTGACAATTGGTAAACCCTGTTGGACAGGAAGTTGTTTTGTTTAGGATCATTCTGCCATTTAGCCAATAGATCCTAATTCTTTTTTTTTCACTGTTTGATCCTGAATCACTCCAGAGGAAGTGTTAGCCATGGTCATTGGTTAATCCAATTCCATACACGGTAAATGAACTGGCAGATTATTATGTTTGTCCTCCCGCGTGTGTGCTTCACCGTGTGTGGTACATATTGTGATGGAAGCTGTCCCTTCCTGGTGGGTGGGTGTGGTGTGCGGGCAGGTTTACATTGGACTCTGCCCCTCTTTTGGATCCTGCCCCTCCCTTTTGAACCCTGCCCCCCCATTGGACCTGCCCCCATTTTGAACCTGTCTCCCCCCCTCCCCGTGTACCCTGTCACCCCCCCTCCCCGTGTACCCTGTCTCCCTGTCTCCCCCTCCCCGTGTGCCTGTCTCCCCCCTCCCCGTGTGCCCTGTCTCCCCCCCTCCCGTGTGCCCTGTCCTCCCCCCCCTCCCCGTGTGCCCTGTCTCCCCCCCTTCCCCGTGTGCCCTGCCTCCCCCCCCCGTGTACCCTGATTCCCTGCCCCTCCCCGTGTACCCTGCCTCCCCCCTCCCCGTGTACCCTGCCTCCCCCTCCCCCTGTCTCCCCGTGTACCCTGATTCCCTATCTCCCCCCTCCCCATGTACCCTGTCTCCCCCCCTCCCCGTGTACCGATTCCCTGTCTCCCCCTCCCCTGTACCCTGCCTCCCCCCTCCCCCCGTGTACCCTGCCTCCCCCCTCCCCGTGTACCCTGTCTCCCCCCCTCCCCGTGTACCCTGATTCCCTGTCTCCCCCCTCCCCGTGTACCCTGTCTCCCCCCTCCCCCCCCCCCCCCCCGTGTACCCTGTCTCCCCCCTCCCGTGTACCCTGATCCCCCCTCCCCGTGTACCCTGATTCCCTGTCTCCCCCTCCCCGTGTACGCTGATTCCCTGTCTCCCCCCTCCCGTGTACGCTGATTCCCTGTCTCCCCCCTCCCCGTGTACCCTGCCTCCCCCTCCCCGTGTACCCTGCCTCCCCCCTCCCCGTGTACCTGTCTCCCCCCCTCCCCCCTACCCTGATTCCCTGTCTCCCCCCTCCCCCCCTCCCCGTGTACCCTGATTCCCTGTCTCCCCCCTCCCGTGTACGCTGATTCCCTGTCTCCCCCCCCCGTGTACCCTGATTCCCTGTCTCCCCCCTCCCCGTGTACCCTGATTCCCTGTCTCCCCCCTCCCCGTGTACGCTGTCTCCTTTGCACAAAATCACAAAATTTTCATTTGTTAACTTGCAACCTGATTGGACTACTTCCATGTCAAGGTTCACCAGGTCACATGCCCCAGTATTTCTTTTCAGGTCAAGAAACTTGCAATTGATCCCTTTTTAATTAATTAAAGTCCGATTCAAACTATCTCAAAAACATTCAGTCATTTGGTCATGTACAACTGTCAAAGCTTTGCATCTGAGACTCATCAGGACTGGTGCATGTTGCTAAACTGTTCTGGGGTGTATTCTCCATGGCAACGCCTCTGCCAATCAGTGTCCATTTGTCAACCAGCTACAGCTCCCTTCTCACAGAGTATAAATTGTTATTCTCTTTCCAATTGGTATTGATGCAAATCTGTCCTGATGAGTACAGGTTGAAAAGATTTGACAAAATGGTTTTTTATTTAGCAATGCTTCAAAACAGTTGCTTCCAGGTCAAAGATTGTGCTGGTCTGTTATGTTAGTATCTGAGATCATCATTTCTCTCGCTCTCTTCCAGCTTCACTCTGTAGTCTACTTGGGCTTTGTATAAATTGCAAAAAGAAGCTCTTCCACAGATAAGCACTTTCCATGTTTTCTGGTCTTGCTCATAACTGTTCAAAACTGAATTATGTTAGTTGTTGAAATATTCACAGATTGTCTCCCTGCTGCTTAATGAGCTACTTGGTGTGTTACACTGGGAAAGACGCAGTGAAATCATCAATCTGTTTGTTCCGACACTACAGCCTGTCTCTCACACACACACAGGAAAAGGCAGCAGTGTGTACGATAACAACACTGCTACAATATTCAGATTGGAGCAAATGGGAACATTAAAGAGATGCCTGGTGTAATACTGCAAATTTAACATGTTATAATGGTACAAATGGTGTAGCTGACAGGAAAGGGAGTGAGCTGGTGAATTTTAAACTAATAATAATAAAGAGACTCGATATTGATTGTTGAGCTCAAACGTTTAAAAGCTGTTTCTCGGGATATAGAGTCACACGAGAATGTGGGATCGGAGCTGAGAGGGAGATTCATCCTGATGTTGCTGTGTTTCAGGGAAATCTCCATAAATACAGAAGGAATACAAGGTGACGGGGTGACAGGGGATTGGTGCGGAATGGGAACATCAGCCTCAACCAGTTAGTTTATATCCCATATGTTTAGTGTCACAGAGGGGAGTACAGGTGATGCTGTAAGCAGGGGGTGGGTACAGGTGAACCTGTACAGGGGAGGGTAGAGGTGAACCTGTACATGGCAAGGGGACAGATGACCCCATACAGGGGGAGGGTACAGGTGATGCTGTACAGGGGGAAGGTACAGGTGACACTGTGCAGGGGGTACAGGCGACGCCGTGCAGGGGGAGGGGACAGGCGATGCTTGCTATATTATGGAAGTGATTCAAATTCAGAACTAATAACTGTCTATAGAGCATGTTGGGATATCCCAAGGACATAAAGAGGTGCTATGGAAATGCAAAGCTGTTGTGTTAACCACAGTCTGTTTGATATTGCTTCAGGTACAGGTGAGGCCCCCCGCATGCTGTCAGCATCTGGGTAGATTTTCTTGGGAATACAGTCTGAATCTGTGGCGCTAATGTTTGTTTTTATAAACAGCTGTACACAATTCTTCCAGTGAATGGCCCATTCTCAGTTAGCAAAGCCCCTCTGTATTTGGGAGTAGTTTCAATTCAGCAGCTCAGTATATTAGCTGTGATCTACAATAGAAATATTTACAAATCCATCTTGATAAGTCTGCTCACTCTTCTATCTGTCTAGAAGCCTCACACAGAGGGATCCCACATCTTGTTCACACCAACCATTGATGAGGTTATGGAAGGTTTATCTCGGATTGTGGATCTGTTAGTTCTCAGTGCCCAGCGGATACCCAGGATTGAACACCAGCTCTTTGAGGTAACTATCCTTTAATTACTCTCCATGTCCTGACCATGGGTCCAATCATTGCTCTGTTATAGCAGGTACTGTCCCCTCATTGCTGGAGGAGTAGATTCCTCCCTTGTTAAATTCTACGTCTGACCTGAGCTCACATCGAAACTCAGGAACCAACTCCAAACTGCTCTGATCTGCTGTGTAGATAATTCTAAATCCATATTGGAAAGGGGTGATTTCATCTCAGCCCAGTTTGCTTTCTAAATGAATATAACACAGATATGTGATTGACTCCAGGGAGACATGACTTGTGTTTTTAATAATACCTTATATAGTTCCCCTCCACCCCGTTCAGCCCGATTGGATTATCAGGAACCTCCACATTTGTTCTGCAGGCTACAGATTACCAAGAAGTCCGATACATCAACTCAGTGCAAATTGAAGAGGATATAGTTCTGCGTGCTAAAACCAGGCTCCAGGCTGTAGTCTCAAACAACAGGCATGGCCCGTTTAGGTAAGAACTGCTTTAATTATAGCAATGTGAGCATTTTGTACCTGGTATACGATTAATTGGGGACGTGGTGGGTGTAACATGTTTCCTCTGGGTGGGTAACATGTGTGGTTTCCTCCGACATGTGTGGGTTAGGTTGATTGGCCGTGCTAAGAAATTGCCCCTTAATGTCCTGGGATGTGTAGGTTAGAGGGATTAGTGTGTATAATATGTAGGGATATGGGGGTAGGGCCTGGGTGGGATTGTATTCGGTGTAGACTCGATGGGCCAAAGGGCCTCTTTCTGCACTGTAGGGTTTGATGATTCTATGTTTTGGAGAACAGGTGAGTTTAGACCAATGGGGCCATATTTCACCTGAACACCTTACGCCACGTCCTCAGGAGAGGCAGGGTTAGAGACATAGAATCATGCATGGGGTAGATACAGGGATTCCGATTGTGGGTGTGTCCACAACCACGGGTCACAGTCTGAGGATTCGGGGTAGACCATTCAGGACGGAGATGAGGAGACATTTCTTCACCCAAAGAACCTGTGGAATTCATTACCAAAGGAAGTAGTTGACACCAAAACATTGAATGTATTCAAGAGGCGGCTGGATATAGCACTTGGGCAGAAAGCAGGACTAGGCTATTGAGCTGGACAATCAGCCATGATCATTATGAATGGTGGAGCAGGCTCGAAGGGCCGAATGGTCTCCTCCTGCTCCTATCTTCTATGTTATAGAGGTTTACAGCATGGAAACAGGCCCTTCGGCCCTAATTGTCCATGCCACTAAGCTAATTACCACTAAGCTAATCCCAGTTGCCGGCATTTGGCCCAAATCTCTTTGTAACATCTTACTCAGGTAACTGTCTAAATGCTTTTTAAAAGACAAAATTGCATCTGCCTCTGGCAGCTTGTTCCTGACACACTCCACACTTTGTGTGAAAAAATTGCCCCTCTGGATCCTTTTATATCTCTCACCTTTCACCTTAAACCTATGCCCTCTAGTTTTAGACTTCCCCAAGTTTAGGGAAAGATGTTGACTAACTACTTTATCTATGCTCCTCATTAGATCACCCCTAAGCTTCCTACGCCCTAGAGAAAAAAGTCCCAGTCTATCCAGCCTCTCCTGATAACTCAATCCACCAAGTCCTGGTATCATCCTAGTTAATCCTTTCTGCACTCTTTCTAGTTTAATAATATCCTTTCTATAATAGGGTGACCAGAATTGCTCACAATATTCCAAGTGTGGCCTTACCAATGTCTTGTACAACTTTAACAAGACGTCTCAACTCCTGTATTCGATGTTCTGACCAATGAAACCAAACATACCAAATGCCTTTTTCACCACTCTGTCCACGTGTGACTCCACTTTCAAGGAGCTATGAACCTGTACCCCTAGATCTCTTTATTCTGTAACTCTCCCCAATGCCCTACCATTAACTGAGTTCTGCCCTGGTTCAATTGACCAAAATGCATCACCTCACATTTATCTAAATTAAATGGGCTGGAATCAGAGCCACAGGGACAGCACGGTAACACAGTGGGTTAGCACTGCTGCTTCACAGCTCCAGGGACTTGGGTTCGATTCCCAGCTCAGGTCACTGTCTGTGTTGTGTTTGCACATTCTCCTCGTGTCTACGTGGGTTTCCTCTGGGTGCTCCGGTTTCCTCCCACGGTCCAAAGATGTGCGGGTTAGGTTGATTGGCCATACTAAAAATTGCCCCTTAGTGTCCAGAAATGCATAAATTAGAGGGATTAGTGGGTATAATTGTAGACAGTAGGCCCTGGTGGGATTGTGTTCGGTGCCGACTCGATGGGCCAAAGGGCCTCTTCCTGCACTTGTAGGGTTCTATGATTCTATGAATGGTAACAGTTTCTTCTGATCTATTCTATCCAATCCCTCTCATTATTTTGATTGCCTTTATCAAATCTCCTCTCAACCGTCTCTCCAAGGAGAGCGCTTCCAATCTATCCGCATAGTCATAGAGGATCATTGAATCCCTACAGTGCAGGAGGAGACCATTTGGCCCATCGAGCCCGTACTGACAACAGTCCCACTAGGCCCTATCCCTGTAACCCCATATATTTACCCTCCCAATTCTGCTGACGCTAAGGTGCAATTTACCACAGCCAATTAATCTAACCCGCACATCCTCAGAGGACGGGAGGAAACCGAAGCACCTAGAGGAAACCCACGCAGACACAGGGAGAATGTGCAAACTCTACACAATGTTCCGAGGCCAGAATTGAACTCAGGTCCTCGGTACTGTGAGGCAGCAGTGTTAACCACTGTGCTGAACTGATGTTCCTCACGCCGGAAGCACTCTCATGAATCTTGACTGTGCTCTCTCCAATGCATTTACATCCATCCTATAGTGAGGGACTCAGAGCTGGGCACAATCTTCAGTTGATGATGAAGCAGTGTTTTATACAGGTCTAACAGCACCTCCTTACTCTAGTACTCCATGCCCCTGTGAATGAGGTGCAGTTTACCACGAGGGACTTGTCTTTATATGAGATGGGTGAATCAGCAGTGAGCACCATGGCTGAGGGCAATCTGTACACTTCCTTACACTTGGGCAAGAAATAAAAATGGTAACATCATTCTCTTGCTCTAAAGATATAAACACTCAAGTGGTTCTTCCCTTTGCTCAGTTGGTGTTGGTTATTTCACTGTCTGGGTGGGAGCTGTCAGCGATAAGACTGTCACTGTTTGAAGCTGACAATGAAATGAGATCATTGTCTCTGTCTCTGAACTATCTACTCATAGAGGCTTTCAACCATTGAAGCTGCTTGTGGGAGCTTGCTGTGCATTCATTCCCTGCTGGGTTTCCTATTGGTCAAGGGAAGAAGCTCCAAAAGCAGTTTACTGGTTACTATTCTTCCGAACATTCAGAAGTTCTGTCTGTTGGACGAAGGTTAATGATGTAGGAATATCTCTATAGTCACCTTGGCGACTGTATCTCTCTCTCATATCGAGATATTGATCAATATTCATCAATGGAGATAACAGAGGTCTATTGTCCTTTACCAACTCCAGATTTCATTTCCCAATCACTTCTGCTCTTGCAACTTCTGACCCAGATGTAGGGATGCTCCCCACTACACCACACAAATTGGAATTGTGACTCCGGATAAACCTGTTGGACTCACTAAAGTGATTCACCTTTCAAAGCTGTTTTTCTCTGGTTAGCACCAATCGCTCTCCATGCTGAAACCCACTGGGGGACTTGGGGTTCCCATTCTCAATTCAGATTCCTCCATGGCCTCACCCCCTCACCCTCTCACCCTCTCCATTATCTCCTCCAGCCCCACAAACCCCCTGAGATATCTGCTCTTCTTCAGAACTACTCTCTTCAGCTCTGTCTGATTAGAATCGCTTTGGGATGACTGGCCTCTAAATACAACATAGAACACTACAGCACAAACAGGCCCTTCGGCCCATAAGTTGTGCCGATCATACCCGTACCTACCAGGCCATAGAACTATCTGTAACTCCCAATCCCATTAAATCCTGTGTACTCTCCAGAAGTCTTTTAAAAGATCCCAGCGAGTTCGCCTCCACCACCACCGACTGCAACCGATTCCACTCACTCACCACCATCTGAGTGAAAAACTTACCTCTAACATCTCCTCTGTACTTGCCCCCCAGCACTTTAAACCTGTGTCCTCTCGTAGTGACCATTTCACCCTGGGAAATAGCCTCCAAGAATCCACCCTATCGATTCCTCTCAACATTTTATAAACCTCTATCAGGTCGCCTCTCAACCTTCGTCTCTCCAGTGAGAAGAGTCCCAGCTCCCTCAACCTATCTTCATAAGGCCTGCCTCCCAATCCAGGCAACATCCTTGTAAATCTCCTCTGAACCCTCTCAATAGCTTCCACATCCTTCCTATAATGAGGCGACCAGAACTGCGCACAATACTCCAAGTGAGTCTCATAAAGTTGGAGCCTTACCTCCCGACTTGAGGAATGTTCTTTCTAAACTCTCAGCCTCTCCATCAACACACTCCTTAAAAGTGATCTCTTTGAATAAGTTTTGAACCATCTGAGCAAATATTTTTTCCACGTGAGAGATATCGCTGGGCAGCAGGGACAAGGGCTGAAGGGCCATGTTTCCATGCTGTAAATCACTATGACTCGATGTGACCTGGTGTTGTTCCTTGTTTTGTTCTGTGAAGCAAGGGAAATCTCTTTACATTAAAAGGAAATCTAAATTATTGTTGGATGCTGTTTTTAGCGATATAGCACCAAAGTGAAAAAGAATTTGTGTAGAAATACAAGATAAATTTTTGTCCTGAGTTTAAGTGAGGAAAGCGAATGACTCTTTCTGATTCTTAAAGTTCCTTTTGGCTTTGAACAGGTACAGCTCAGTGTACGAACCGTACAAATACCTGCTGTCCCCAGATGCTGACAGCAAGATTGAAGCTTTTATGAGCAAAGAGTTGAACCTGAACAGTTACAGAGGGGAAATAGAGAAACTGCACCGATTGACGGTGGAATTGGTCTCTCTCCCGGCGCGTGTTCCGCTGAACCTGCTGCTGCTTGACTGCTCCACACTCAATCAGGTAAGTGGCTGGAAACCAGACCCTGAGGAGGCCTTGCGATCGTAAATCCATTACTGAGTCAGAGTCACTGAGCAATCTGAAAGGCTGGGGTAAAATCTGTGGAAGGACAAGGTGATTCTGTGCAACCTCATTGAGATTCTTGTGGCAACAAAGAGGTTCAAGGTGTGGCTGGGTGTTATGTACAACGACTACCTCACGGCAAACCGTTAACACGTGAAGGAACGAAACGCTTAGTGCAAATCTGAACCTCCCCAAAAAGCTATTGAGGCTGGTGAGCAATTGGAAATGTTCAAACTGAGATTGCTGAGCTGTCACTGGGTAAATATAAGGGTCACGAAACAGTGAGGGGTGAATCACAGTCAGATTCAGGTCAGATATAAAACTGAAGAATCTTATAGTACAGAAAGAGGCCACTCAGCCCATCATGTCCTTGGAGGTCGGTTAATACCCAGGTGGTCTTTCTAATTCCAGCTTCCTGCACCAGGCCTATAGCCCTGTCACTTACACCTCTTAAGGTGCAGATCCAGGTACTTCTTAAACCTGTTCAAGGTCTCTACCTCCAACCCAAGGAGCGAATTTCAGGCACCTACCTCCTATGTAAAAAGATTCTTCCTCATGTCGTCTCTGTATCTACTGACACTTACCTTGAATCTATGTCCCTTGGTTGTAGAATTCTCCACCAATTCTTCACAATTTTATTCTATCCACTCTATCTCTTCCCCTTATAATTTTGTACACTTCTATCAAGTCCCCCCACCCCCCAGCCTCCTTTGTCCTATCCAATCTCTCCTTGTAGCTACACTTTTCCAGCCATGGCAACTTTCTAGTAAACCTCTTCTGCACTCTCTCCAGAACAATTAGATCCTTCCTGTAATTATGGTGACCAGAACTGCACACAATATTCCACTTGTGGCCTCTCATAGAATGTGAAACAGGCTAAAGATGCTGAAATGGCAAAATATTTGCATTTAATGTCACACTTTTCACAATGACCTGATTCACAAGAGACTCTTCACGGCCAATGACATCCTTGTTGGAGTGCAGCAACTGTCGGAAACACGGCAGCAATGTGATTACAAGTAGCCTCCTCCTATTCCAATTTTCCTCTAACTCCAGCCGCTGTTCCAATGGGGATACACGGATAAGCCTACCTGTGTAGGCCCTGCAGTGATATTGGGAGTTGCTGGTGGTTTCTACATAACCCCCAGGGTATGTAAGTGGATGTGGTGAGGCTCAGAACACAGGTCTCTCTCCTAGAGGAGGAGTAGAGGCGATGTGCGGGCTCGTTGGGCCAAAGGGCCTGTTTCCCATGCTGTTTTGTTCTTTGATGCAACTTGGTGCTCGTGGGTTCCATGATGTGGAGATGCCGGCGTTAGACCGGGGTAAACACAGTAAGGAGTCTCACAGCACCAGGTTAAAGTCCAACAGGTTTATTTGGTGGTAAACACCACTAGCTTTCGGCGCGTTGTTCCTTCATCAGATGACCTCTACTCACGAGCTCACGAGCTAATTTGGTAACATTTGTTACCAACTGTGCAGTTCTGGTCGCCTCACTATAGGAAGGATGTAGAGGCTATTGAGAGAATGCGGAGGAGATTTACAAGGATGTTGCCCGGATTGGGAGGCAGGCCTTATGAAGATAGGTTGCGGGAGCTAGGTCTCTTCTCACTGGAGAGACGAAGGTTGAGAGGCGACCTGATAGAGGTTTATAAGATGTTGAGAGGAATAGAACATAGAACATTACAGTGCAGAACAGGCCCTTCGGCCCTCGATGTTGCACCGACCAATTAGGAAAAAGCAATGACTCTCTAACCTAAACCATTCCCTTTACGTCCATAAACTTATCTACTAACCTCTTAAATGCCACCAAACTTGGCGCATCTACAACTGCCGCAGGCAGAGCATTCTATACCCTAATCACCCTCTGGGTAAAGAACCTACCTCTGACATCCGTCCTATAACCACCACCCCTTAATTTAAAGCTATGTCCCCTCATGCTAGCTTTCTCCATCCCAGGAAAAAAGCTATCACTGTCCACCCTATCTAAACCTCTAATCATCTTATATGTTTCAATAAGGTCTCCTCTTAGCCACCTTCTTTCTAATGAAAACAACCTCAAATTCCTCAGCCTCTCCTCATAAGACCTGCCCTCCATACCAGGCAACATCCTGGTAAACCTCCTCTGTACCCTCTCCAATGCCTCCACATCTTTCTTATAATGTGGGGACCAGAACTGCACACAATACTCCAAGTGCGGCCGCACTAGAGTTTTGTACAGTTGCAACATGACGTTGCGGCTCCGAAATTCAATCCCCCTACCAATAAAAGCTAAGATTCCGTATGCCTTCTTAACAACCTTCTCGACTTGACTGCCTACTTTCAGGGATCTATTAACATATACACCAAGATCCCTCTGTTCATCAACACTATTGAGAGTCCTACCATTAGCCCTATATTCTACATATTTGTTATTCCTGCCAAAGTGAATTACCTCACACTTTTCCACATTCGACTTCTTGAGAAGGTGAGAGGCCATGGGATCCAAGGGGCTTTGGCCTTGTGGATCCAGAACTGGCTTGCCTGCAGAAGTGGTTGTGGATGGCTCTTTTTCTGCATGGAGGTCGGTCACCAGTGGAGTGCCCCAGGGATCTGTTCTAGGACCCTTGCTGTTTGTCATTTTCATAAATGACCTGGATGAGGAAGTGGAGGGATGGGTGAGTAAGTTCGCCAATGACACGAAGGTTGGTGGTGTTATGGATGGTCTGGAGGGATGTCAGAAGTTGCAGCATGACATCGACAGGATGCAAGACTGGGCGGAGAAGTGGCAGATGGACTTCAACGCGGATAAATGTGTTGTGGTCCATTTTGGCAGATCCAACGGGATGAATGAGTACACTATCAAAGGTAGGAGTCTTAGCTGTGTGGAAGAGCAGAGGGATCTTGGGGTCCGGGTCCATAAGACTCTCAAATCGGCCTCCCAGGTGGAGGATGTGGTTAAGAAAGCTTACGGTGTACTGGCCTTCATTCATCGAGGGATTGAGTTCAGGAGTCAGGAGGTAATGCTGCAGCTTTATAGGACCCTTGTCAGACCACACTTGGAGTACTGTGCGCAGTTCTGGTCGCCTCACTATAGGAAGGACGTGGAAGTTATTGAAAGGGTGCAGAGGAGATTTACAAGGATGTTGCCTGGATTGGGAGGCATGTCTTATGAAGACAGGTTAAGGGAGCTGGGACTGTTCTCCCTGGAGAGGCGAAGGTTGAGAGGCGACCTGATAGAGGTTTACAAGATGTTGAGAGGAATAGATAGGGTGGACTCTCAGAGACTATTTCCCAGGGCTGAAATGGTCGCGACGAGAGGGCACAGATTTAAGGTGCAGGGAAGCAAGTACAGAGGGGATGCTAGGGGAAAGTTTTTCACTCAGAGGGTGGTGAGTGAATGGAATTGGCTGCCGTCGGTGGTGGTCGAGGCGAACTCGCTGGGGTCTTTTAAAAGACTTCTGGATGAGTATATGGGATCCAATGGGATTGGGGGTTATAGATAGGTCTATGGCTGGGTCGGTTTTGATGTGTTCGGCACAACTTGTGGGCCGAAGGGCCTGTTTGTGCTGTAGTGTTCTATGTTCTATTAAACTCCATTTGCCACCTCTCGGCCCAGCTCTGCAACTTGTCCAAGTCTCTCTGCAAACTAGAACACCCCTCTTCACTATCTACCACTCCTCCGACTTTGGTGTCATCCCAAATTTACTAATCCATCCTTCAATACCTCATCCAGATCATTTATAAAAATTACAAACAGCAGGGGCCCCAAAACAGATCCCTGAGGTACACCCCTTGTAACCGAACTCCACGATGATAATTTCCATCAACCACCACCCTCTGTCTTCTATCTGCTAGCCAATTCCTAATCCAATTAGCTAAATCACCCTCAATCCCATACATCTGCATTTTCTGCAGAAGCCTTCCATGGGGAACCTTATAGAACGCCTTACTAAAGTCCATATATACCACATCAACCGCCTTACCCCCATCCACCTCTTTGGTCACCTTTTCAAGAAACTCCATAAGGTTAGTAAGGCACGACCTACCCTTCACAAATCCATGATGACTATCCCTAATCAATTTATTTCTCTCTAGATGATTACAAATCTTATCCCTTATAATTCTTTCCAAAACTTTCCCCACAACAGAAGTAAGGCTCACCGGTCTATAATTTGCAGGATGGTCTCTACCCTCCTTCTTAAACAAGGGGACAACATTTGCCATCCTCCACTTTTCTGGCACTATACCTGTAGCCAACGACGACATGAAGATCAAAACCAAAGGCTCTGCAATCTCCTCCCTAACCTCCCAGAGAATCCAAGGGTAAATCCCGTCCGGCCCAGGGGACTTATCTATTTTCATACTCTCACGAATTGCTATGTACCTCAATCTTGTCTAGTCTACAACCTTGTATTTCAGTATTCTCCTCAACTACATTGACTTTTCCCTGTGTGAAGACTGATGAAAAATATTCATTCAGTGCCTCTCCAATCTCTTCACACTCCACGCAAAACTTCCCACTGCTGTCTCTGACTGGCCCTAATCTTGCCCTAACCAATCTTTTATTCTGGGTCTTGGGAGTACAGCCTGTCCTTGGTGCTCACGTAGAAAGGGGGAAGAAGTGAACAGGATTAGTGATTGGTGATTCCATAGTTAAGGGGACAGATAGGAGAGTCTGTGGGAACGAGCGAGACTCACATTGATATGTGGCCTTCATCCGCTTCCTTTCCCCTCTGTGACCCCTCACCCTTGCATTGCTCTCTCTCCACATTGACCCCTTATTTGCATCAGCCTGTTGGACAGGAGGGTATGTGGGTCCAGGCAGAGCAGATTGGCACAGAGCTACAGGGCAGGAATCACTCTGCCTGGCAATGTGCTGCCCTTCCAGGAGAGGCCGACTGGGAGGATATCCCCAGAAAGGGCAGATTTGGCAAACCCCCTAAACTCTATGGCTTACACCCTAGGGTATTTTTTTTTAAAAAAAGTGCGTGCAGAGAAAGTAGATCCATTGGTTGCAATTTTGCTGGATTCTGGAAAGGTCCCAGTGGGTTGAAAGGACACAAATATAAATATTTCTATTCAAGAAAGGAGGGAATTCTGGACAAGTTAGCTTAAAGTCAGTCATTGGGAAAATGCTAGAATCCGTATTTTGGAAGTAGAAGCAGGAAATTTAGAAAATAGTATACAATCAGGCAGAGTCAGTGTTCTTTTATAAAAAGAAAATTGTACTTGACAAATTTATTAACATAGAACATAGAACAATACAGCACAAACAGGCCCTTCGGCCCACGAGTTGCGCCGATCACATCTACCAATCCACAGACCTATCTATCACCCCCTATCCTATTCTTTTCCATATACTCATCCAGAAGTCTTTTAAAAGACCCCAGTGAGTTTGCCTCAACAACCTCCGACGGCAGTCGGTTCCATTCACTCACCACCCTCAGTGAAAAACCTACCCCGACATCTCCTTTGTATTTGCTTCCCTGCACCTTAAATCTGTGTCCTCTCGTAGTGACCATTTCCGCTCGGGGAAATAGTCTCTGAGAGTCCCCCCTATCTATTCCTCTCAACATTTTATAAACCTCTATCAGGTCGCCTCTCAACCTACATCTCTCCAATGAGAAGAGTCCCAGCTCCCTCAACCTATCTTCATAAGGTCTGCCTCCCAATCCAGGCAGCATCCTTGTAAATCTCCTCTGAACTCTCTCAATAGCCTCTACATCCTTCCCATAATGAGGCGACCAGAACTGAGCACAATACTCCATGTGGGGTCTGACAAGAGTCTTATAGAGCTGCATCATTACCTCCTGACTCATAGAACATAGAACAATACAGCACAGAACAGGCCCTTCGGCCTTCGATGTTGTGCCGACCAAAATAAAAAGCAATGCCCCTCCAAACTAAACCATTCCCTTCTCTTCCATATACTTATCAATTAACCTCTTAAACGCCACCAACTTGGCGCATCTACAACAGCTGCAGGCAGGGCATTCCACTCCCTAATCACTCTTTGAGTAAAGAACCTACCTCTGATATCCGTCCTATAACTCATACCCCTTAAATTTAAAGCTGTGTCCCCTCGTGCTAGCTTTCTCCATCCTAGGAAAAAGGCTATCACTGTCCACCCTATCTAAACCGCTAATCATCTTATATGTTTCAATAAGATCCCCTCTTAGCCGCCTCCTTTCTAACGAAAACAACCTCAAATCCTTCAACCTCTCTTCATAGGACCTGCCCTCCATACCAGGCAACATCCTAGTAAACCTCCTCTGTACCCTCTCCAATGCCTCCACATCTTGCTTATAATGTGGCGACCAGAACTGCACACAATACTCCAAGTGCGGCCGCACTAGAGTTTTGTACAGCTGCAACATGATGCTGCGGCTCCTAAATTCAATCCCCCTACCAATAAAAGCTAAGACTCCATAAGCCTTCTTAACAACTTTATCCACTTGACTGCCTACTTTCAGGGATCTATTGACACAGACACCAAGATCCTTCTGTTCCTCAACACTATTAAGAGCCCTACCATTAGCCCTATACTCTACACATTTATTGTTCCTGCCAAAGTGCATTACCTCACACTTTTCCACATTAAACTCCATTTGCCACCTCTCGTCCCAGCTCTGCAACTTGTCCAAGTCTCTCTGCAAACTAGAACACCCCTCTTCACTATCTACCACTCCTCCGACTTTGGTGTCATCCGCAAATTTACTAATCCATCCTTCAATACCCTCATCCAGATATTTATAAAAATTACAAACAGCAGGGGCCCCCAAACAGATCCCTGAGGTACACCACTAGTAACCGAACTCCACGATGAATATCTCCCATCAACCACCACCCTCTGTCTTCTATCTGCTAGCCAATTCCTAATCCAATTAGCTAAATCACCCTCTATCCCATACATCTGCATTTTCTGCAGAAGTCTTCCATGGGCCAACTTATCAAACGCCTTACTAAAGTCCATATATACCACATCAACCGCCTTACCCCCATCCACCTCCTTAGTCACTTTTTCAAAAAACTCAATGAGGTTAGTAAGCCATGACCTACCCTTCACGAAACCATGCTGACTATCCCCAATCAATTCATTTCTCTCTAAATAACTATAAATCCTATCCCTAATAATTCTCTCCAATACCTTGCCCACAACAGAAGTAAGACTCACTGGCCTATAATTCCCTGGAAGCTCTCTCTTCCCCTTCTTAAACAATGGGACCACATTCGCTATCCTCCAGTCCTCCGGAACCACACCCGTAACCAACGAGGACTCCTAAACTCTATTCCTCGATTAATGAAGGCCAGTACACCGTACGCCTTCTTGACCACTTCCTCCACCTGTGAGGCCGATTTAAGAGTCCTATGGACCCGGACCCTGAGATCCTTCTGCTCTACAACACAGCTAAGACTCCTACCCCTTATATTGTACTCCTTCATCCCATTAAGAGTTCTTTCAGAATGTAACAAGCAGAATGCTTAAAGCAAAGCCTGTCGATGTGTATTTGGATTTCCAGAAGACGTTCAATAAGATGCCACATGTAGCATTATTGCACAAGTTAAGAGCTCATGGTGTTAGGTACAATATATGAGTGTAGATAGAGGATTGACTAACAAACAAGGAACAGAATGTCAGGAAAAATGGATTATATCAGTTTGGCAAACTAACCAGCACTGTATAACTGGGCCGTCAACTATTTATAATCCATATAATGACTTGGATAAAGGGGCTGCACAGTGGTACAGTGGTTGGCATTTGCTGTCTCACAGCATCGTGAATCTGGGTTCAGTTCTTGGTTTGAGTTACTGTCTGTGTGGAGTCTGCATGTTCTCACTGTGTCTGCGTGGGTTTCCCTGGCTGTTTCGGGTTTCCTTTCACAGTTCGAAAGATGTGCTGGTTAGGTGCATTGGCTGTGCTAAATTGTATGTAAACAAGCACCAGAGTGTTGATTAGGGCATTTTCATAATAACTTCAATTCAGTGTTAATAAAGAACAAAGAACAAAACAGCACGGGAAACAGGCCCTTCGGCTCAACAAGCCTGCGCCGCCACCCCGATGTTCCCACATCTACCCGCGATCCTTGTCCATGTTTATAGATCTATGGATTAAAAACCAAATTTGAGACAATTTAGGGACAATTTGTTTTGCCAATTAGCCTAAGAGCACATCTTTGGGATGTGGGAGGAAACCGGAGCTCCTGGAGAAAACCCACGCAAGCACAGGGAGAATGCGCAAACTCCCACAGACACAGGCCCAAATCATGTATCTGCACAGCACAGCGATAGTCACTGAGCTGTCGTGTTGCCCATCAAATGGTCCAGGTCAAGCGTACACTAACGATGTGAAGCACTAGGATACTCACAAAAAAAAAAATCCAAGAGCAGCCCTCTCACGACCTATCGCATGTATGCCTCTTGTTAGACAACAAGGCGGACCAAAGTACCTGTAGGATAAAACAGAAATACCTCAATATCATTGACAATTTACACGCTTCCCAGGGAACTCCCAAGGCTCATGATCCCTATTTTAAATCAGTTTTCTATACCCCTCCATTCCCATTCTGTTCATGTGCCCATCTAAGTATCTCTTAAATAATTGCCTCCACCACTTTACTTGGCAGTGCATTCCATATCCCCACCACCCTCTGTGTGAAAAAACTCCTTCTAGCATTCAAATTATACCTTACTCCCCTCACCCTAAACCCGTGACCCCTTGTGCTATTTGAGTCCATCCTAGGAAAAAGCTTAACCCTGTTTACTCTATCTATACCCCTCATAATCTTGTACACCTCTATTAGATCTCCTCTAAGTCTACGTCTTTCTAAAGAAAACAGTCCCAATTTGTCTAACCTCTCCTCGTAACTCAGACCTTCCATACCAGGCAGCATCCTGGTAAACCTCCTCTGCACTCTCTCCAAAGTCTCCACGTCCTTCCGGTAGTAAGGCAACCAGAACTGGATGCAGTATTCCAAATGAGGTCTAACCAACGTTTCATACAACTGCAACATTAAAGGCCAGCTCTTGTACTCTATACCCCTTCCTATAAATGCTAGCATACTATATGCTTTCTTCACAACCTTCTCCACTTGCTCTGCCACCTTCAGAGACTTGTTCACCTGCACCCCCAGGTCCCTCTGCATTTCTATACTCTTAATAGGTCTACCCTTTATCATATACCTCCCCCTACATTCTTTCTCCCGAAATGCATCACCTCACATTTATCAGGATTGAATTCCATCTGCCATCTATCTGCCCAAGCTACCAGCCTATCTATGTCCTGCTGCATCGCGGCTACACAATCAGTAAAACAGAGACCACTAAAGCTCTATAATAACTGCAGGCCAATCTCTCACTCACACACATAGGCTAATCACTCAAACAGCCCAAAATAACCTGAGATCAAATGCCCTATAACAACAACTAGTTAGTCTCTCAAACACCCAGTAATAACTGGAGGGTAGATGATTAAACATTCAAACTATTCCTGATGAAATATCCCATAATACTCACAGACTAGCCACCCAACTGTCTCTTAATAATTGCAGATCTCTCAAACATCCTATAATAAGAGCATTACAAAATCTCAGATAACTGCAGGCCAAGCACTGATGTTCTAGAACAAGTGTAAGATAAGTTCCATTAACTCTTGTTGTCAAATTTTTCCAAAAAATATCAGCTTAGCTCCCAGTAGATGTTTCAGTCAGTAGTGAGAGAAGAGGGAGAACCTCTAAATCATTGGAAGTTTTTAATCATTACTCCCTTCTATTAAGTATCTGAGAACTCCTGGAATACTGTCCGGTGAGGTCAGTGAAGGCCATATTTTCTGAATTAGGGACACTTTGCAGTCATTCAAATATTAATCTATTCTTTTATCTAACAGCCAAAGTTTAAACTGAACAAACAGTCACGGAATTAATTTAGGAAATAATGGAATCCCAGATTCATCTTATCAGATATCTTGTTAAAAATATACCTTTAAAAGTATTTACTTTCAATTTCTATGTTTTAATTTCCTATCACACTATGCTGAGAAAACACACTCAAGTTGCAGCCACTGTCCAGAAAGTACAGGAATCAATGTTTGAGAATTCTTTAATTTGGATAAAATCCCACCATAAAAGCACAAGAAATGGTACACAGTGGTAAATTACAGGGCCCATCCAGTCTGCTCTGCCATTCAATAAGATCTTTGGCTTTAACTCCACTTTTCCTTCCATCCCCATATACCCTTGAATCCTGAGACTCTTAAATATATTCAAGAATGGTGCATCCACAATCCCCATAAGGTAGAGAATTCCAAAGAGTCACAAACATTTGATTGAAAAAATTCCTTGAGAATTGTTGAAAAAAGGGCACTTAGTATTCACGGTGGAAAGTGAACTGGGAGATTGCACTGCAGGTTTGAGGCACACGGAAAAGATTGAGTATGTGGATGTTAGGAAAGAGGATGTGTTAGACCTGGTAAATTCTATCAAGATAGACAAATCGCCGGGACCGGATGGGATGTACCCCAGGTTATTGTGGGAGGTGAGGGAAGTGGTTGCAGAGCCCCTGGCGATGATCTTTGCGTCGTCCATGGAAACGGGAGAGGTTCCGGAAGATTGGAGGATTGCGGATGTGGTTCCTATCTTTAAGAAAGGGAACAGGGATAGTCCAGGAAATTACTGACCAGTGAGTCTGACTTCAGTGGTTGGTAAGCTGATGGAGAGGCTTCTGAGGAATTAAACATATGAACATTTGGAGAAGTTTGGACTGATTAGAAATAGTCAGCATGGTTTTGATAAGGGCAGGTCATGCCTTACGAGCCTAGTTGAGTTCTTCAAAAATGTGACTGAACACATTGACGAAGGAAGGGCGGTGGACGTAGTGTACATGGACTTTAGTAAGGCGTTTGATAAGGTCCCACATGCAAGGCTTCTGGAGAAGGTGAGAGGGCATGGGATTCAAGGGGCTTTGGCCTCGTGGATCCAGAACTGGCTTGCCGGCAGAAGGCAGAGAGTGGTTGTGGATGGGTCTTGTTCTGCATGGAGGTCGGTAACCAGTGGAGTGCCCCAGGGATCTGTTCTGGGACCCCTGCTGTTTGTCATTTTCATAAATGACCTGGATGAGGAAGTGGAGGGATGGGTTAGCAAATCGCCGACGATACAAAGTCGGTGGTGTTGTGGATGGTCTGGAGGGATGCCAAAAGTTGCAGCGGGACATAGACAGGATGCAAGACTGGGCGGAGAAGTGGCAGATGGACTTCAATGCAGATAAATGTGTAGTGGTCCATTTTGGTAGGAATAATGGGATGAAGGAGTACAATATAAGGGATAGGAGTCTTAGCTGTGTTGTAGAGCAGAAGGATCTCGGGGTCCGGGTCCATAGGACTCTTAAATCGGCCTCGCAGGTGGAGGAAGTGGTCAAGAAGGCGTACGGTGTACTGGCCTTCATTAATCGAGGAATAGAGTTTAGGAGTCAGGAGGTAATGATGCAGCTCTATAAGACTCTTGTCAGACCCCAGTTGGAGTGTTGTGCGCAGTTCTGGTCGCCTCATTATAGGAAGGATGTAGAGGCTATTGAGAGGGTTCAGAGGAGATTTACAAGGATGCTGCCTGGATTGGGAGGCAGGCCTTATGAAGATAGGTTGAGGGAGCTGGGACTCTTCTCACTGGAGAGACGTAGGTTGAGAGGCGACCTGATAGAGGTTTATAAAATGTTGAGAGGAATAGATAGGGTGGACTCTCAGAGACTATTTCCCCGAGCTGAAATGGTCACTACGAGAGGACACAGATTTAAGGTGCAGGGAAGCAAATACAAAGGAGATGTCAGGGGTAGGTTTTTCACTCAGAGGGTGGTGAGTGAATGGAACCGACTGCCATTGGAGGTTGTTGAGGCAAACTCACTGGGGTCTTTTAAGAGACTTCTGGATGAGTATATGGAAAAGAATAGGATAGGGGGTTATAGATAGGTCTGTGGATTGGTAGATGTGATCGGCGCAACTCGTGGGCCGAAGGGCCTGTTTGTGCTGTATTGTTCTATGTAGTCAAAGATTTTCATCTTGCTCTCATCAGGACAATCACAAGACTACAAATGTCAGAAGAAACAACAACTTATACTGTATGAGAAGAGAGTGCTGATCCATTGGCAAGTGAACTCTGACTGATAGAGGCATTGCACTGGAGAATAGTGACTGACAGTTAACTGCCAAGCACTACTTGAAAATTTTAAACCAGCAGATAGACTAGGGAATTCTTGCTACAACTCTATATTGGTGAAACAAACAATAGTGCAGTGTACAGTTTCTGTCACCTTCAGAAGGGATATATTGAAAGCAGTTTAGATTCATTAGATTGATTCCTGGGGTGAAGGGATTTGTTTTATGAGAGGTTAAGCAGGTAGGACCAATAATCATTGGAATTTCGGAGAGGTGGTCTTATGGAAATGTATAAAACTGAGAAGGCTCTTGATAGGTGGACGCTGTGA
Organism: Sphyrna mokarran; assembly: GCA_024679065.1. Classification (NCBI taxonomy): domain Eukaryota; kingdom Metazoa; phylum Chordata; class Chondrichthyes; order Carcharhiniformes; family Carcharhinidae; genus Sphyrna; species Sphyrna mokarran. The sequence continues at coordinate 84,837 of JAGIQG010000019.1, forward strand.
GGATGTTTCACTACATTGGGGAATCTCGAACAAGGAGGCAGAGTTTAAAAGTAAAAGGATGGGGATGAGGTTAATTTTGGGGTTCTCTATATGGAGCAGTGGAGACTGACTCATTGAATATATTTCAGGCTGAGTTAGAGAGATTGTTGATCTACAGGAGACCATAAAGCATAGGAGCAGAATGAGGCCACTCAGCCTATCGAGTCTGCTCTATCATTCAATCGTGGCTGATAATTTTCTCATCCCCGTTCTCCTGCCTTTTCCCCATAACCCCTGACTTCTTTATTAATCAGGAACCTCTCTATCTCTGTCTTAAAGGCACTCAATGACCCAGTCTCCTCTCGGCAAAGAGTTCCACACATTCCCCACTCTCTGGCTGAAGAAATTCCTCCCCATCTCTGTTTTAAAGGATCATCCCTTTAGCCTGAGGTTGTGCCCTCTGGTTCGAGTTTTTCCTATCGGAAACATCCTCTCCACATCCACTCTATCCAGGGCCTCGCAGTATCCTGTAAGTTTCAACAAGACCCCCCCGCCTCATCCTTCTAAACTCCAATAGGTACAGACACAGAGTCCTCAACCATTCCTCGTACGACAAGCTCTTCATTCTGGGGGTCATTCTTGTGAACCTCCTCTGGACCCTTTCCAAGGCCCAAAACTGCTCACAATACTCCACATGGGGTCTGACCAGAGCCTTATCCAGCCTCAGAAGTCCATCCCTGCCCTTGTATTCTAGCCCTCTCGACTGAATGCCAACATTGCATTTGCCTTCCTAACTGCTGATTAAACCTGCATATTAACCTTTAAGAGAATCTTGAACAATGTCTCTCAAGTCCCTTTGTGTTTCTGATTGCCTAACTATTTTCCCATTTAGAAAATAATCCAAGCCTCTATTCCCACTCATACTTTTCCACATTGTATTCCATCTGCTACTTCTTTGCCCATTCTCCTAACCTGTCCAAGTCCTCCTGCAGCCCCCTTGTTTCCTCAATACTACCTGTCCCTCTACATATCTTTGTATCATTTGCAAACATAGCAACACTGCCTTCAGTTCCTTCCTCCAAATCATTAATGTATGTTGTGAAATGTTGTGGTCCCAGCACCGACCCCTGAGGCACACCAACAGTCATTGGCTGCCATCCTGAGAAAGACCCCTCTAGCCCCAGTCTCTGCCTTCTGCCAGTCAGCCAATTCTCTATCCATGCCAGGATTCCCTTAACAGTCTCCAATGCCACACCTTGTCAAGGGCCTTCTGGAAATTGAAATAAATCACATCCACTGGTTCTCCTTTATCTAACCTTCTTGTTATCTCCTCAAAGAACTGTAACAGATTTATCAGACGTGACCTCTCCTTGACAAAGCCGTACTGACTCAGTCCTACTTTATCGTGCACTTCCAAGTACTCTACGATCTCATCTTTAATAATGGACTCTAAAAAACCTTGTCAATGATCAAAGTCAGGCTAGCCAGCCTATAATTTCCAGCCTGGGGTGGGGGAGGTGGTTATGGGCTGAGAAAGTTAAGTTATGATCAGATTGTCTATAATCTTCCAGGATAGTAGAGAAACTGAATGGGCCAATTGACCTACTGCTTCTCCCATTTCTCATGTCCTTCTGTAACTCACACCTCATCTGAATCTGTCAGGGTTTATGTTGAAGTCGTGTGGATGATTAGCACTGGGCGATTGTGTAGTGTGTCTATTCTCAGATTAATTCCCCAGTTATATAAGGGAAGGTCAACTTGATCTTGTCATGTTCCCATCCAGTGAAGCTTCTCAGCATTCTCTGGGTTAATGTGAAAATTCCAGAATTGTGTCTGATCAAACCCGTACCCAGGGAATTCTTGTCTGTGCTAATCAGAAAGATCACTAATTACATCTCAACCAACCAGCGCTAAACTTACCGTTCCTCAAGAAACTGTTCTGATTGTAATCATCGAGCTGCATTTTCAAACCAAATTCTCTGACTCTGTGTTTATTAACAGGAAACATTTGATTTATCTCACACCTTTAACCTCGCATGAGCTTTACGGAGCATTAGTAAACACGTCACACTAAACCTCACAGAGTGATATTCACAGAAGATCAAACACTGGCTCAAAGAGGGAGATTTTAATGAGCATGTTAAAGCATAGGCAGAGAGAGCGAGAGATTCAGGTCCATGCAGCTTCAAGCTCTGCTGGTGAAGCAATTAAAAGCAGCAAGGATGCCAAATGGGAGAGTGCAGACACATCAATGAGTTGTCAGGGCTGGAGGAACTAACAGAGATTGGGACGGTTAAAAAAACTAGAGAAGGTTGCAGGGATAGGGAGACTTATAGGGGCTGGAGGAGATTACAGACATAGGGAGGGGTGTAGGGGCTGGAGAAGTTACAGAGTAGGGAGCAGTGTAGAGCTTTGAAGGTTATAAAGATAGGGAGTGGTGGAAGGTACCGTAGCAGGTTACAGAGATGGAAGGGTTACAGAGATAGGGAGGGGTATGGGGGCTGGAGAAGGTTACAGACATCAAGAGAGTGGAAGGGTTTGGAGGAGGTTACATAAAAACATAAGAAATAGGAGCAGGAGTCGGCCATCCAGCCCCTCGAGCCTGTCCCACCATTCAATAAAATCATGGCTGATCTGAAGTGGATCAGTTCCACTTTCCTGCTTTCTCCCCATAACCCTTAATTCCCCTGTCTATCAGAAATCTATCCACCCGTGACTTAAATATATTCAGTGAGGTAGCCTCCACTGCTTCAATAGGCAGAGAATTCCAGAGATTCTCTTCCCTCTGAGAGAAAAAGTTCCTCCTCAACTCTTCAAAACTAGAACTAGGTTTTGTGAAGGGTAGGTCGTGCCTTACTAACCTCATTGAGTTTTTTGAAAAAGTGACCAAAGAGGTGGATGGGGGTAAGGCGGTTGATGTGGTATATATGGACTTTAGTAAGGCGTTTGATAAGGTGCCCCATGGCAGACTTCTGCAGAAAAATGCAGATGTATGGGATAGAGGGTGATTTAGCTAATTGGGTTAGGAATTGGCTAGCAGATAGAAGACAGAGGGTGGTGGTTGATGGGAGATATTCATCTTGGAGTTCGGTGACAAGTGGTGTACCTCAGGGGTCTGTTTTGGGGCCCCTGCTGTTGGTAATTTTTATAAATGATCTGGATGAGGGTATTGAAGGATGGATTAGTAAATTTGCAGATGACACTAAAGTCGGTGGAGTGGTGATAGTGAAGAGGGGTGTTATAGTTTGCAGAGGGACTTGGACAAGTTGCAGAGCTGGGCCGAGAGGTGGCAAATGGAGTTTAATGTGGAAAAGTGTGAGGTAATGCACTTTGGCAGGAATAATAAATGGGTAGAGTATAGGGCTAATGGTAGGATTCTTAATAGTGTTGATGAACAGAGGGATCTTGGTGTATTTGTGCATAGATCCCTGAAAGTAAGCAGTCAAGTTGATAAGGTTGTTAAGAAGGCATATGGAGTCTTAGCTTTTATTGATAGGGGGATTGAATTTCGGAGCCGCAGCATCATGTTGCAACTGTACAAAACTCTAGTGCGGCCGCACTTGGAGTATTGTGTGCAGTTCTGGTCCCCACATTATAAGAAAGATGTGGAGGCATTGGAGAGGGTACAGAGGAGGTTACCAGGATGTTGCCTGGTATGGAGGGCAGGTCTTATGAAGAGAGGCTGAGGGATTTGAGGTTGTTTTCGTTAGAAAGGAGGCGGCTAAGAGGGGACCTAATCGAAACATATAAGATGATTAGAGTTTAGATAGGGTGGACAGTGATAGCCTTTTTCCTAGGATGGAGAAAGCTAGCACGAGGGGACACAGGTTTAAATTAAGGGGTATGAGTTATAGGACGGATATCAGAGGTAGGTTCTTTACTCAAAGAGTGATTAGGGAGTGGAATGCCCTGCCTGCAGCTGTTGTAGATGCGCAAGTTTGGTGGCGTTTAAGAGGTTAATTGATAAGTATATGGAAGAGAAGGGAATGGTTTAGTTTGGAGGGGCATTGCTTTTTATATTGGTCGGCGCAACATCGAAGGCCGAAGGGCCTGTTCTGTGCTGTAATGTTCTATGATTGGAATGCGAGTCTTTACAGCTAATCAAATCTGAAAGGTACAGACAATATGAGTGGAGAGAGGGTTAAGCGTAAGTTAAAGAGATGTTGTATTGTCTCTAGAAGGACAGTAAGAGAGATTTTGCAAGTCCAGGCAAATCATGGGAGTTACATGTGACAGTGTGACATGAACCCAAGATCCCTGTTAAGACCATCCTCATGTGTGCGGAACTTGGCTATCAGTCTCTGCTTAGTGACTCTGCGCTGTTGTGAAGGCCCCCTTGGAGAATGCTTACTTGAAGGTCGGAGGCCGAATGTCTGTGACTGCTGAAATATTCCCCAACAGGAAGGGAACAGTCTTGCCTGGTGATTGTCGAGCAATGTTCATTTATCCTCTGTCGTAGTGTCTACATGGTTTCCCCAATGTACCATGATTCGGGACATCTTTTTCTGCAACGTATTAGGTAGACAATGTTGGCCGAGTTGCAAGTGTATGTACCGTGTACCTGGTGAATGGTATCCTCACGTTTGATGATGTCGTCCATGTCGATGATCCGGCATGTCTTGCAGAGGTTGCTGTGGCAGGGTTGTGTGGTATTGTGGTCACTGTTCTCCTGAAGGTTGGGTAGTTTGCCGCGAACAATGATCTGTTTGAGGTTGTACAGTTGTTTGAAGACAAGAAGTGAAGGTTTAGGGATGGTCTTGGTGAGATGTTAGTCTTTATTAATGATACGTTGAAGACTCCGGAGAAGATGTCATAGCTTCTCTGTTCTGGGGAAGTACTGCACCACGAAGAGTATTCTGTCCACCGTGTCCCGTGTTTGTCTTCTGAAAGGTTGATGTGGTTTATTGCTGTAGCGTGTCAGAACTGTCGATCAATGAGTCGAGCGCCATATCCTGTTCTCATGAGGGCATCTTTCAGCATCTGGAGGTGTCTGTTGCAATCCCCCTCATCTGACCAGATCCTAATGGAGAGCGTGTCCATAGGGAATGGCTTCTTTAACGTGTTTCGGGTGGAAGCTGGAGAAGTGGAGCATTGTGAGGTTGTCTGTCGGTTTGCGGTACAGTGAGGTGCTGAGGTGACCGTCCTTGATGGAGATGCGTGTGTCCAAGAATGCCACTGATTCTGGAGAATAGTCCATGGTGAGTCTGATGGTGGGATGGAACTTGTTGATATCATCATACAGTTGTTCCAATGATTGTTCACCATGAGTCCAAAGGAAAAAGATGTCATCAATGTATCTAGTATATAACCTTGGTTGAAGATCTCGTGTGGTGAAGAAGTCTTGTTCGAACCTGTGCATGAAGATGTTGGCATATTGAGGTGTGAATTTGGTCCCCATGGCTGTTCCGTGTGTCTGGATGAAAAGCTGATTGTCGAAGGTGAAGACATTGTGGTCCAAGATGAAGCGGATGAGTTGTAAAATTGCATCTGGAAACTGGCAGTTGTTGGCATTGAGTACTGAGGTAGTTGCAGCAATACCATCGTCGTGGGGGATGTTGGTGTAGAGCGCCGAGACATCCATTGTGACAAAAAGTGTCCCTGGTTCAACTGCTCCATGCGTGTTGAGTTTCTGTAGGAAGTCCGTAGTGTCAAGACAAAAGCTGGGGGTTCTTTGTACGATGGGTTTCAGGATGCCCTCGATATAGCCGGAGAGGTTCTCACACAGGGTCCCATTGCCCGATACGATGGGATGATCGGGTGTGTTTGCCTTGTGTATCTTTGGGAGGCAGTAGAGATCTCCAACGCGGGGAGTACGTGGAATGAGAGCCCAGAGGGTGTTCTGAAGGTCCGGATCAAAGGTCTTGATCAGAGTGTTGAGTTGACGAGTGTGTTCTTTGGTCAAATCTGCGAGTAACTGTCCGTACTGTTCCTCATTGTTCAGTTGTCAGGAGTAAGTTTTTCACTCAGAGGGTGGTGAGTGAGTGGAATCAGTCGTTGTGGTGGAGGTGAACTTGCTGGGATCTTTTAAGAGACTTCTGGATGAGTAAATGAGATTTAATGGGATTGAGGGTTATAGATAAGTCTAGTAGGCTCAACTTGTGGGCTGAAGGGCCTGTTTGTGCTGTAGTGTTCTATGTTCTGTGACTTCTTCACAGTAATCTGCTCTGCTCAGTGTGACGATGGTGCCTCCTTTGTCTGCTGGTTTGATGACAATGTTGCGGTTGGTCTTGAGAGCACAGATGGCGTTGGGTTGTGCTTGGGTGATGTTCGGGACTGTTTTGTAAGTGCGGTTGATAAATCTGGTGTTCACGCACCTCCTGATGGCTTGGGCATACGTGTCCAGTCAGGGGCAGCGGCCTTCCGGAGGAGTCCAATTGGATTCATTCCTCTTCGGTTGCTGCATTGCAGATCCCTCTGTCGGCTGTTCTGATTCATTAGCTGTCTCATTGAGTTCGCTATTAGCCTCTTGAGGTTTGTGGAAGAACTCACACAGCCTCATTTGCCTGATGAATTCCTCTGTGTCCGCTGTGAGACTGATGGGATCCATTTTGGTGGTGGGGCAGAAATTGAGCCCTTGGCTGAGAACTTCGATTTCCTCTGGCTGAAGTGTGTAGTCCAACAACTGGACAATGGACTTCCCTGCGGTGGTACTGTTTTCTACTGTGGGGAAGGCTTGGTTGCGACTTGCCAGGACTTGCAAAATCTCACTTACTGTCCTGTCTGGAGACAATACACATCTCTTTAACCTGTGCTTAACCCTCTCTCCACTCACATTGTCTGTACCTTTAAGATTTGATTAACTGTAAAGACTCGCGTTCCAACCATTATTCTGTAAATTGAGTTTGTGTTTTTATAAGCCCGTTTGTGAACAGAACTCCCCACTCACCTGATGAAGAAGCAGAGCTCCGAAAGCTAGTGGCATTTGCTACCAAATAAACCTATTGAACTTTAACCTGGTGTTGTGAGACTTCTTACCCTAGTCCAGCGCCAGCATCTTACACCATGCTAGAACAATACAGCATGGGAAACAGGCCCTTCGGCCCAACGAGTTCCTGTTCACCTGCTACATCAGGGGAAGTTGTGAATATGGACTTCACCCCAAAGAAACTCTCCCCCCAACACCGCCTGTCTCCTCTGAGCATGTACCTCATCCCAGTGAATGTACTGACCTTCAACCATTGTCCACTCGGGGAACTGGGCATTGGAAACACCTGGTCATTTCAACCTGGTGTCCTGGAGTCCAGTGAGGGGTCCAGCCAATATTTTACCCTTAACTAATCTTACTGAGATGGATGATTTGTTATTGATTTTGTTGCTCCCTGGGAGAGGTCACAGTGCACAGACTGACGCAGTCTCACATCGTTCTACACTTCGAAAATACATCATTTCCCTGAGATGTTCTGGGGTCAGACAAGGTGCTCTTTAAATGTAACCTTTCGCTTTTAAAGATTTTACGTAATAACAATTGAGTTTGTGCTGGTGGTGGGACCCCCAGTTTATTCACACAGGTCCCCTATATAATTCCACCCTTTTGGGCCTGGTTATTCTATGCGATGATGCTGATTTTTTTTGGTGTCAGTACAATGTAGAGGAATGTATAACCATCAAAAGAAGTGTGATGTAAAATTGTATATAGATTCCAATTGATAGATTATGATGCAGAGTCTTTGGAGACCAAGCCACCAACAATCAGTGCCAGGTATATAATCTGTTGTTCAAAAAGAACACGAGTTACTGCTTTCCTTTATCAAATATTAATGATCCTATAAATATGAGTAGTTTTAATATCTTAAGGGAGATATCTTTGCATGCTTTGTCAATTTTTGATTATGTTCTGGGGCGGGAGGGTAATATTACTGTGTAATCGTGAATGTGCAGGGTAAATGATACTACTCTGTGAGAATGGGTAGACTGTCCCTTAATACGAACAAACAGGATCAGTGGAGCCAATTACAAATTATCTTGTAGAAATATTCTCAAAGCAGCAGAGGAACACTTCAACTCACAGAACCAACTCAAAGGAACATGTTCAGTATTTTCATTGTTAATGAAATAAATGTCACAAAACTTGAGTGTCTTCTCACCAGAGGCGAGGTCGAAGATAGACTAAGTGTACGCTACAGCGTGGGCTCAGAAATGGCTGATAACTTGAATGTGCTTCTTGGTCCCAAATCAATCTCATCAGCCTTCAGCAAGCAAGGAGAGGTGATAAGTACCATTCATCTGATTGCCATGGGGCAACTCCAGCTCTTTCTGAGTTCCCAGGGCACAGTGGCACAGTGGGGAGCAGTGCTGCCTCACAGCGCCAGGAACCCAGGTTCAATTCCCTGTCACCGTCTGTGTGGCGCCTACACATTCTCCCTGTGTCTGCATGGATTATTTCCCACAGTCCAAAAGATACACTGGTCAGGGTGCATTGGCCATGCTAAATTTGTACCCGAACAGGCACCGGAGTGCGGCGATTATTATTTTTTCATAGACCCCTACAGGGCAGCAAGAGGCCCTTCAGCCCATCAAGTCTACACCAAACACAAACCCACCCAGGCCCTATCCCCATATCCCTACATATTATACCCACTAATCCCTCTAACCTACACATTCCTGAACACTAAGGGGCAATTTCTTAGCACGGCCAATCAACCTAATCTACACACCTTTGGACTGTGGGAGGAAACCAGACGAAACCCACACAGACACGAGGAGAATGTGCAAACTCCACACAGACAGTGACCCGAGTTGGGAATCGAACCCTGGAGCTGTGGAGCAGCAGTGCTAACCCACTGTGCTACCGTGCTGCCCTTTTGCCTACTTGTGACACTGCTAAATAAACTTTAAATTTAAACATTAGAAAAGCTGACAGCTCGGAACGGGACTGGGGAATTTATGAGCAGGGGTAAAGGCGAGGAAGAACACTGCCCTCTCCCACCCCAAAAACACCTCCAAGAAACTCTCCTAATGTGAAGAACTGAGAGTGTTTAATGGTTTCCAATCCACAGTGGCTGATTCATCGCACCCAGAAACTGGCTGACACCGTGATTAATAAAGTTCTTACCATATTGGAGAAGTTTAATCGGAGGATCTGTCAGCAGTACGACAGCATCATGAGGGAAATAACAAACGCAACAGACTCCACTCGTAAACTGGAGCAGGTGCAGAATTACGTGGATTCACTGAGAGGCTGTGAGGTGCTTCAGCTGAAGGTAGAGTCATTTCTCTCTAATTGGGGGATTTTAATGATGAAGGAATTCCAGTGGGTAAGAGAGAACTGTCTGGATTTTCTGTGAATGTATTCCCTGCAGCTGATTTTTCAGCAGGCTGTGGTTACACCTGCAGAGAGAGTTGTGTACGATTTTACAATTAATGCCGCATGTTTCAAATTTGTCACAAAATGCAACAGCATTGGTAACGCGTGATTATCGAAAGATGTTTCTTGATGTTTAATTCTGTGTAACCGCTGGCTAAAAGTGCCACTGTGCGATGTCTCATTAATGAGAATACCTGTAAGGAGCAGAGTCTGCCAGGGAGTCTGTACTCAGGGTGCGAGGGGGACATGGCATTTTCTGACAATGTTAATGCCTCTTTTTCAATTAAACATGCAGAGCACAGCCCTCTGATAATTACTGTCGTAAGGTGTGGATCAGAATGAAGGTAAAGTCACTGACAGATTGTAAAAATCCATCTGGTGGGAGTTGCACAACATCGATAGACTGCTGTGTGTTTGTAGATGCAATCCACTTGACACGGCACATCCTTAATTTGCCTCAGGAATGCAGAACGCTTGTGAAAAAGCAGAGTCTGATTTAAAGGGTGATGTAGCTGAGTGAAGCCTTATCAATGATTCCAAAACACACCGATTTAAAATAACTGCAACAAGCATGACTATTCAGACAAGCTGTGTGTTTTATCTCCTGGATATTAGTGAGCTGGGAATCATTCTGATTATCAGTTTGTGTCACTGGGATTGGTGTTTCCAGCACTGGGAGCATGGTGTACAGATTGTGAGCTGGGACTTTAGAGTTTTGTGTAATCTCGGATAGGACAAGCTGGACGTAGCAGCCGAGAATCTCCTCTTCCTGATGGATTATGCCTCGCTTTCCAAGAAGGACATTGTCCTGAATGGCAACACCTTCTCACGGCCGCAGAGAATCAGTCCACTCATCAGAAACAGGTCAGTTTGCAAATCAGCAGTGTCCCAGAGCAGAACGACATCTCTGTGTAAAATCAGACTGATCTCTGCCTGCTAATGATTTATAACCTGTTACCATAGCACTGTGATAAGGTGGAGATGCCTGCGTTAGACTGGGTTGCACACAGTAAGAAGTCTCACAGCACCAGGGTTCAAGTCCAACAGGTTTATTGGGATCACGAGCTTTCGGAACGCTGCTCCTTTATAGGTGATAAGATAAACCTGTTGGACTTCTTATATAATACAGTGAGAAAATCGGGGAGCTGAGAAGATCGGTTAGGCTAGGTTTTGCACTTTTGTTTCAAATAGAGATATTCATGAAATATTGAACTTGAGTCACAAGCTAAAAGGGGATGGTATCTTTGATTTAAAAAAAAACAAATCTGAGCTTCTAACTTCAATGGAACTAACAATAGAACATAGAACATAGAACATTACAGCACAGAACAGGCCCTTCGGCCTTCGATGTTGTGCCGACCAAAATAAAAAGCAATGCCCCCTCCAAACTAAACCATTCCCTTCTCTTCCATATACTTATCAACTAACCTCTTAAACGCCACCAAACTTGGCGCATCTACAACTGCTGCAGGCAGGGCATTCCACTCCCGAACCACCCTTTGGGTAAAGAACCTACCTCTGATATCGTCCTATAACTATCACCCCTTAATTTAAAGCTGTGTCCCCTCGTGCTAGCTTTCTCCATCCTAGGAAAAAGGCTATCACTGTCACCCTATCTAAACCTCTAATCATCTTATATGTTTCGATTAGGTCCCCTCTTAGCCGCCTCCTTTCTAACGAAAACAACCTCAAATCCCTCAGCCTCTCTTCATAAGACCTGCCCTCCATTACCAGGCAACATCCTGGTAAACCTCCTCTGTACCCTCTCCAATGCCTCCACATCTTTCTTATAATGTGGCGACCAGAACTGCACACAAGACTCCAAGTGCGGCCGCACTAGAGTTTTGTACAGCTGCAACATGATGCTGCGGCTCCTAAATTCAATCCCACTACCAATAAAAGCTAAGACTCCATATGCCTTCTTAACAACTTTATCCACTTGACTGCCTACTTTCAGGATCTATTGACACATACACCAAGATCCTTCTGTTCCTCAACACTATTAAGAGCCCTACCATTAGCCCTATACTCTACACATTTATTGTTCCTGCCAAAGTGCATTACCTCACACTTTTCCACATTAAACTCCATTTGCCTAAACAATCAATCCATTATTTACAAACAATCCATTATTTGTATTTGTATTAGCAATTTTGAAAAACCTAAGGTTGGATAAGTCCCTTGGGGCAGATGGGATACATCCTAGGATACTTTGGAAGACAAGGGATGAGATTGCAGAGACTTTAGCTTTGATCTTTGAGTCCTCACTGTCCATGGGGATTGTGCCAGAAGACTGGAGAGTGACAAATATTGTTCCTCCTTCAAGAAAGGGAATAGGAATGACTGTGGGAATTATAGGCCAGTTAGTCTTACTTCAGAGGTTAGTAAGATAATGGAAAGGGTCCTGAGGGATAGGATTTATGACCACTTGGAAAGATTCAGTTTAATCAGGGATAGTCAGCACGGTTTCATGAGGGGTAAGTCCTGCCTCAGAAATTTGATTGAATTCTTTGAGGAGGTAACTAAGGGTGCAGACGAAGGTAGAGAACTTGATGTCATACACATGGATTTCAGTAAGGTGTTTGATAAGGTTCCGCATAGTAGGCTCATGATGAAAGTAAGGAGGTTTGGGATAGAAGGAAATTTGGCCGATTGGATAAGTAACTGGCTGCCTGACAGAGGGTAGTGGTGGAGAGGAAATTTTCAGACTGGAGGCCAGTTACCAGCGATGTACCACAGGGGGCAGTGCTGGGTCCTCTGCTTTTTGTGATTTTTATCAATGACTTGGAAGAGGGGGCAGAAGGATGGGTTAGTAAATTTACTGATGACACCAAGATTGGTGGAGTAGTGGATGAGGTGGAGGGCTCTTGCAGGCTGCAAAGAGACATTGATAGGATGCAGAGCCGGGCAGGAAAGTGGCAGGTGGAGTTTAACCCTGATAAGTGCGAGGGGATTCATTTTGGTAGGACAAACTTGAATGTGGATTACAGGGTCAATGGCAGGGTTCTGAGGAATGTGGAGGAACAGAGAGATCTTGGGGTTCATATCCACAGATCTCTGAAGGTTACCACTCAAGTGGATAGAGCCGTGAAGAAGGCTTATAGTGTGTTAGTGTTTATTAACAGGGGGTTTGAGTTTAAGAGCCGTGGGGTTATGTTGCAACTGTACCGGACCTTGGTGAGACCACATTTGGAATATTGTGTTCAGTTCTGGTCATCTCACTATAAGAAGGATGTGGAAGCATTGGAGAGAGTGCAGAGGAGATTTACCAGGATGCTGCCTGGTTTGGAGGGTAGGTCTTATGAGGAAAGGTTGAGGGAGCTGGGGCTTTTCTTTTTGGACTAGAGGAGGATGAGAGGCGACTTAATAGAGGTTTATAAGATGATGAGGGAGATAGTCTCTGCACGTCCACTCTATTTCCTCAGGTGGATGTAACTGTTACTAGGGGGCATAACTATAAGGGGCATGGTGGGAGATATAGCAGGGATGTCCGAGGTAGGATCTTCACTCAGAGAGTGATTGGGGTGTGGAATGCACTACCTGCTGTGATAGTGGAGTCGGACACTTTAGGAACTTTCAAGTGGTTATTAGATAGGCACACGGAGCACACCAGAATAATAGGGAGTGGGATAGCTTGATCTTGGGATTGGACACAGCTCAGCACAGCATTGAGGGCCAAAGGGCCTGTACTGTGCTATACTGTTCTATGTTCTATGTTAATCTGAATAAGTTTTGACACAACATTCTGAAACATGCAAACATTGAGATTTCCTTGCGGGAGTATATCTGTGAATTGATAAGACATTCATTGAGGTTTAAAATTAAATTCTGTTAGGATAGTTTGTTGATTATGGTTTCAATAGCCCAAACCCCCACATGGAACTTTTCCATCTCACTTTCCTCTTTTTAACACCAACCTCCAAATCAAACCACCCTTGTGGCTCAGTGTCCAATCTAATTGGACAATCATCCCTGTGAAACACTTCCAAAAGCTAAAAGAAATGATTAACTCTCTGGGAAATGACAGGATTCCCATCACTAACTCTCTGTGAAATGCTGGGATTCCCATCGCTAACTCTCTGGGAAATGCCAGGATTCCCATCGCTATCTCTTTGGGAAATGCCGGGATTCCACATCATTCCCATCGCTAAGACCTTTTTTTCCCCCGTTACTCAGTGAGATGCGCTTACAGAGGGAACATGATGTGGCCGTTTCCAAACTGCTTCACTGGCAGGATAATTTCACAAAACGCATCACAGAAACTGCAGCCCTGCTGAAGAAATTCCAAAAGAAGGATTGCGTGTCTGAGGCACAGCAATATGTCCAGAAGCTGGAGGACATCAGCACAAGACTCAGGGAATTTACAGAGGAGGTGAGTCTTGTCAGCTTCTTCTTGAGGAATTATCGACAACCTTATTCAGAAAGGAGGAGGGCGTATGAAAGGAATCAGACTGTATGGAGTTTAACAGGTTTCTGCAAAAACTCTGCTCTCATATGCTGGGTGGTTGTAGGGTGGGGGTGTGGCAATGGGTGGGGTAGCGGGGTGGGGTAGCAGTGGGTGGGGGTGGGAAGGCAGTGGTGGGGCTGGCATGTCTGGGTGGGGTGGCAGGGTAGGTGGGGGTGGGAATGGGTGGCGTGGCAGGGTGGTGGGTGGGTGGGTGGGGTAGCGGGATGGGGGTGGGTGGGTGGGGATGGGGTGTCAGTGATTCAGTTCTGGTTGTGAGGGTGTGACTGTTGCTCTCATTGTTGATCAGAAAGCCCTGATTAACCATGAGGAAGTTCTACTGGAGACGGGGCACATTAGTGATTACCATCAAATCCAGAACATTATTAACGCTAAGGAACCCTTTGAGAAACTCTGGAAAACAGCAGTGCAGTTTAACCTGCACTATGACAGGTGGATGAATGGACCCTTACTACACATCAACACTGAAGAGGTGGAACAGGAGGTTAGAAATGAATACAATTCCTCTCTCACTTTTTAAACAGGAATTCTATAATTCTGCTGTGCAACAACTATGGCTGGTTAATCTTGTTTTAGATTGCAGAGTATTTGAAAAATGATGTTTGCCTTAAACTTCCAGGCTGAAAGCAGAAGTCACCTGAGATTAAGTTAAAGATTAAGATGACAAAGATTAACATGATTGCAATACCCCAGTCTGCAGGTGCAGCGGGTGATCAAGAAGGTGAATGGAATATTGGTCTTTATAGCGAGGGGGGATAGAATATAAAAGCAGGAGGTCTTGCTGCAACTGTACAGGGCACTGGTGAGGCTGCAACTGGAGTACTGTGTGCAGTTTTGGTCGCCGCATTTGTGAAGGGATATATTGGCCTTGGAGGGAGTACAGAGAAGGTTCACCAGGCTGATACCGGAGATGAGGGGAATTAGTTTATGAGGAGAGATTGAATAGACTGGGTCTGTACTTGTTAGAGTTTAGAAGGCTGAGGGGGGATCTTAGAGACTTACAAGATAATGAAGGGGATGGATAGGGGAGAGGTAGAGAGATTCTTTCTGCTTAGAAAGGAAAACAGAACTAGAGGGCACAGCCTCAAAATAAGGGGGAAGGTGGTTTAGAACGGAGTTGAGGAGGAACTTCTTCACTCAGAGGGTGGTGAGTCTCTGGAATTCTCTGCCCATTGAAGTGGTGGAGGCTACATCACTGAATATATTTAAGTCACGGGTAGATAGATTTCTGATAGACAAGGGAATTAAGGGAGAAAGTGGAACTGATCCACTTCAGATCAGCCATGATTTTATTGAATGGAGGGGCAGGCTCGAGGGGCTGGATGGCCGACTCCTGCTCCTATTTCTTATGTTCTTATGACAGATAATGGTTTGCATTGCCGTTAAAATTAAACTTGTTAGAAGCATCAATAAAACATGGAAATGAATCATGTATTCATGACTGATTAAAATAAATCTTTTCTTGTGAAATGTTCCTATCAGGTGCAGAGTTTATGGAAGGTCAGCTACAAGCTAACAAAGGTTTTCAACCACCCAGATGTGCTCAGACCTTTGAAAGTTGCAACTACCATCAAAACTAAACTGGAAAAGTTCAAAATCAACATGCCGCTGGTCAATGCCCTCTGCACTCCAGGGATTAAACCACGGCACTGGGCTGCCATGAGTCAGAAGGTACAGTCACCAATTCCAGCATCCAGAATCCTTCACCAAAACTCTGCCAAAGAATTTTTCACCCGTGAATGAATGTTTCATTTGCTGAGGGTAAGGGCTCAAGCAGACCATATGGATTGTCTTGTGACGATGCGTTTGGGAGTTTAAGACAGGCCCACCCTTTCCGTTGAGTGTTAATCCACTTCAAAATGGCCACCATTCATGCCAGAGTCTCACTTTTACTCCGGTGCTGCGGAATTTTCCCATCCGGCCAGCCACAGGAATCCTAATAGGCGGAACACACGCCGTGCAGATGCCCGTGGGCCCGGTGTTCCGGTCTCAGGCCTAGGAAATCCCAGCCGTAGAGCAATGCAACACAGAAACAGACCCTTCGGCCCGACTGGCCCATACTGACCATGGCACCCTCTCAGCTAAACCCCAAAACGCCCGTGTTTGTATAAATCGACCCCTGCTTTCGAGGGAATTCTTTGAAAGGTGAACGTATATACCAACATCTACAGAAGTCCATGTGTGGATTAGGTTGATTGGCCGTGTTAACTTGCCCCTTTGCGTCAGGGGGATTAGCAGGCTAAGTACGAGGGGTTACGGGGATATGCCTGGGTGGGATTGTGGTTGATGCAGACTCGATGGGCTGAATGGCCTCCTTCTGCACTGTAGAGATTCTGTGATTGATTGTATGATATAAATGGTGAAGTGGAACAGAAAACCATGTGCAGGTATACGGGTCATTAAAGTTAAAATCATTCTCTTTAGATCCAAGAAAAATCTAATGAATATTTTCTAGTTATAGAATCATAGAACCGTACAGTGCAGAAAGAGGCCCTTCAGCCCATCGAGTCTGCACCAAACACAATCCCACCCAGGTCCTACCCCCTACACCTTATACCCACTAATTCCTCTATCTACACATCCCTATTCACTATGGAGCAATTTCTCAGCACGGTCAATCAACCTAACCCACACATCTTTGGAGTGCAGGAGGAAACCGAAGCACCTGGAGGAAACCCACGCAGACACGAGGAGAATGTGAAAACTCCACACAGACAGTGACCCGAGCCAGAAATTGAACCCAGGACCCTGGAGCTGTGAAGCAACAGTGCTAATCACTATGCTACCATGGTTATGAGAGATCAGGAAGAGATAATGAGATTTGGCAGTTTGGGGCAGATAAATCACAAAAGACTCAGGAATACGTACAGAAAGTCACCCAAAAGCCTGAGAGAAGTTTGACTTTAATGTCATTTTATAGAATCAATCATAGAATCTCTACACTGCAGAAGGAGGCTATTCGCCCCATTGAGTCTGCACTGATCACAATCCCACCAAGGCTCTATTCCTGGACCCCCACATTTACCCACAAAGAGGAGGAAGTGATGTTACAGCCAGGCAGAGAGTTGGTGACAGTGTGTGGAGTCACTGGCTTCCATTCTGGGCCCCTCACCTCCCAGCAAGGTGGGACTGGTCTTGGAGTGGGTGCAGTGCGGAATGGACAGAGAGATGCTAGGTTAAATTATGAGGAGGGCTTACACAGACTGTAAACTGTATTCCTCTGAGTTTGGAAGATTAAGAAATGCTTGAAATCAAGGTGTTTAAAACTGAGAGGGGCTAGCAGGAAGCTGGTACCCGAACAAGTCCTGGGCTCATAGTGGGGTTCAGGGAATTCCTCTGAGATTCTCCCTCTGCATTGGGGTAAGTTTGATGTAATCTCTGAATACAGAATCAGGGTCTGGCCTTGCGTTGGCAGATGTTAACTGAACACACAGGGCTAGCATCTCCTAACCTTGGCATGGCCTTTCAAAGCTAACCAAGCATGGCACTCAGGGGTTGGGAAGAACATTCTGATCGATTACTGGGCCTGGCGTTTACAGGATCATAATGATAATAATGAGGTGGTCAGCTGGGGGGAGGTACTGGTGTCCACAATGGGTGCCAACGTGAGGTGTCCGCCTGCTTTCTGCACATGTTGGGCTGCAGATGTGGGCGATAAGGTCAAGGGCACTTCCAGTATCGACAGGAACTCTCGTGACAAATCCACCCTCATAACAAGGCCATCCTTCTGACTACTGCCTCCTCCTGACAACCCCACCCATTCTCATGACAACCTCCCTTCCCCTCTCCCCCACCCCCCTCACCCTGGTGACAAATCCATCAACGTGAGTAAGAGAATCACAGGCTACAATACAGAAATGACTGCAGGTAGCGCTGAGGAAAATGGCAGTGGATGGAAAAGTATAGAAGAGACTGGCAGTGTGTAACACCTATCAGGGAGAATCTTTAATATCTAACAACATCCTAGAGGTTACATTGACCAGAAACTAAACAGGAGCAGCCACAGAAATACTGCAGCCACCAGAGCAGGTCAGAGGTTGGGAATCCTGTGGTCAGTGATTCACTTTGATTTGATTTATTATTGTCACATGTATTAACATACAGCGAAAAGTACTGTTTCTTGCGCACTACATAGACAAAGCATACTGTTCATAGAGAAGGAGAGGAGAGATTGCAGAATGTAGTGTTACAGTCACAGTTAGGGTGTAGAGAAAGATCAACTTAATGCAAGTTAGGTCCATCAAAGATCTGACAGCAGCAGGGAAGAAGCTGTTCTTGAGTCGGTCGGTATGTGACCTCAGACTTTTGTATCTTTTTCCCGATGGAAGAAGGTGGAAGAGAGAATGTCCAGGGTGCGTGGGGGTCCTTAATTATGCTGACTGCTTTTCCAAAGCAGCAGGAAGTGTAGACAGAGTCGATGGATGGGAGTGATGGACTGGGCTTCGTTCACAACTGTTTGTAGTTCCTTGTGGTCTTGGGCAGAGCAGGAGCCCATAACAAACTGTGATACAACCAGGAAGAATGCTTCCTATGGTGCACCTGTAAAGTTGGTGAGAGTTCACATATTCTCAAGGGTGACAAATTTCCTTAGTCTTCTGAGAAAGTAGCAGTGTTGGTGAGTCTTTCTTAACAACGGTGTCAGCATGGGGGGGGATCCAGGACAGGTTGTTGGTGATCTGGACACCTAAAAACTTGAAGCTCTTGATCCTTTCTGCTTTGTCCTTTTATGTATATGGGGCATGTTCTTCACTAAGCTTTCTTAAGTCCTCCTGACTCCTCAAATCCTTATCACCATCTACAAGGCACAAGTCAGGAGTGTGTTGGAATAATCTCCAGATGTCTGGATGGGTTAATTCCAACAGCACTCGAAATGCTTACCACCATCCAGGACAAAGTAACCACTTGGTAAGCACCCCATCCACAAACATCCATTCCCTTTGCCATCAATGAATACTGGTATCCCCTATGTACCATCTACAAGAATAAGGAACTTATCAAAGATCCCTCAGGCAATACCTTGAAAACCCATGACCATTACCATTTAAAAGGACAGGGGAGCAGATATCTAGGAACACCACCTGGAGGTTTCCCTCCAAGTCACTCACCATCCTGACTTGGAAATATGCTCCTTCACTATTGCTGAATCTCCCTCTCTCACAGCACTGTGGATACACCTACATCACAGGGCCTTCAGTCATTCAAAAAAGAGCACAGCATCACTTTAGAACATAAAACATTACAGCGCAGTACAGGCCCTCCGGCCCTCGATGTTGTGCCGACCAATGTAACCAATTTTATGACCCTCTAACCTAAACTATTCCAATGTTATCCATATGCCTATCCACTGACCATTTGAACACCCTTAAAGTTGGCGAGTCCACAACTGCTGCAGGCAGGTCATTCACACCCTTATCACCCTCTGAGTAAAGAACCCACCTCTAACATCTGTCCTAAAACTACCACCCCTTAATTTAAAGCTATGTCCCCTCGTGTTATCCATCTCCATCCGAGGAAAAAGGCTCTCACTGTCCACGCTGATTATCTTATATGTCTTGATTAAGTCACCTCTTAGCCTTCTTCTCTCTAATGAAAATAACCTCAAGTCCTCATAAGACCTACCCACCATACCAGGCAACATCCTCAACTTTCTCAAGAGTAATTCAGAATGGGTAATGACTGTGCGTTTAGCCAGTGACACCACACCCTGTGAATGAATGAAAGAAATGGATGTCTCACCCAGAGTGTCAAAAAATCCTCATCCATTTCATGGACCTGTTAACTGACCTCTGACCTGTACTTCCTGACTCCCTGTTCCCAGCAGGATTTCCTGTGTGTGCTGATGTCACAGCATCTGCACAGGAACATCTGGAATATTCCCCAATCTCTAAACTTTCAGACATAGTACACTCGGTGGAACAGCTTCCCAAGATTCCCCAACCTTAACTCAGGTCAGAAAGGGGATGATCAGTCTGCTAAAGTTTGTCTTTATTTAATCCCACATTTCTGGTCTGTGCTTTTTATTGAGTACCAGCAAAGAGATTTTTGTGCTTGCAGGCAAAGAGTTAGTATTACAAACGGTATTCTTCTTCTGTGGGGTTTACAGAATCCGAAGCCTCTATTTCAGAATGTGATGGAATATTCTCCACTTGCCTGCATGGGGGCAGCTCTAGCTACACTCAGGAAGCTCAACACCATCCAGGATTAAGCAGCCCTGCTTGATTGTTACCCTCTCCAGAACATAAAACACTACAGCACAAACAGGCCCTTCGGCCCACAAGTTGCACTGATCACGTGTGTACCTACCAGGCCATAGAACTATCTGTAACTCCCAATCCCATTAAATCCCATGTACTCATCCAGAAGTCTCTTAAAAGACCACAGCGAGTCTGCCTCCACTACCATCTATGGCAGCCAATTCCACTCACTCATCACCCTCTGAGTGAAAAACTTACTCCTGACATCTCCTCTGTACCTACTCCCCCAGCATCTTAAACCTGTGTCCTCTCGTAGCGACTATTTCAGCCCTGGGAAATAGCATCCGAGAATCCAGCCTATCTATTCCTCTCAACATTTTATAAACCTCTATCAGGTCACCTCTCAACCTTCGTCTCTCCAGGGAGAAGAGACCTAGCTCCCTCAGCCTATCTTCATAAGGCCTGCCTCCCAATCCAGGCAACATCCTTGTAAATCTCCTCTGCACCCTCTCATTAGCTTCCACATCCTTCCTATAGTGAGGTGACCAGAACTGCACACGATACTCCAAACATTCAGCATCTATAAGATGCACTGCAGGACCTCACTAAAGCTCCTGCCAAACCCACAACCTCTACCACCTCAAAGGACAAGGGCAGCAGATGCTTTGCATCTACAAGTTCCTCTCAAAGCCACCCACTTTCCTGATTTGGAAAATATCACCGTTCTTTCACTGGGACTGGGTCAAAATCCTGGAACTCCCTTCCTAACAGCACTGTGGATATATTTACAACAGGTGGACCCTAGGGATTATAAAGCAGACTTGTACTGTGGAGTGCTTTAAACTGTCCTGATCCATTACCATATACACAATTGTTTTGCTTTGGTTCATTTCACATGAAGTTAGCCATTTCAAGGATGTGGTTTACTAGTTTGATGTTACTGTGTGTACAGTGAAATGGAGGAAGCAACCCTGATCTTCCAAACCTATAAATAATTCTCAAAAAAAGATCAAGCCCTACCCCTCCCTGTCCTGTCAAGAGTCTGGGTTTTATTCAAATGATGTTGTTTCAGCAAAGCATTAGGAGCTGATTTACTGCAGTGGATAAGCACCTGTGACGTCACCTGTCACATCCAATGCTTCAAACTCCTCGAATGTCAAACCTCCAGCGAGGTGCGATTTGTGTTATTGCTCGTGTTGTCATAGAAAGTGATGTTGTTAAAATGTCACTGGGCTTTCATCCTGTACAGACCGATAAATGTAACCAGCATGGGTTTCATCCCCCAGGACATGACACTATTACTCCCACTCTGCTTCCATGACAACCAACCTGACAAGACACACAATAACCAACCAAATCCTTTGCATTCCGATGAACGCTTCCTTCTGCTCGATGCTGGACCCCATGCCCAGTGCATACAAAGAAAAGACTTCACATAAATCCTCTATCTACGCATCAGTTAAATTAATTAATTCTAGACCTGCAGATCTTAGCCGCGATGCCATTCCCACCGGCAGTGATTGCCTTTTTCCCCCTACTCACATCTGAAGATCTGATTACTAGAAAGCTCTTGGGAAATTGGGATTTCTTGCATGTTCCTGCCGCTGAGAGTTAGCGTATTCTAGAATCAGCAGCACTTTTCACAACATCAAGAAAAGTATTGTTACTGAAAAGCCAGACTTTAAAACAAGAAAATGAAAACAGAGATTCCTTCCTCTGGCGTAGAACTTGTCCCAAATTAAATACCAATTGCAATAGAACATAGAAATTAGAACATTACAGCACAAACAGGCCCTTCAGCCCACAAGTTATACTGATCATACCATACCTATTAGAACTATCTGTAACTCCCAATCCCATTAAATCCCATGTACTCATCCAGAAGTCTCTTAAAAGACCCCAGCGAATTTGCCTCTACCACCACTGACGGCAGCCGATTCCACTCACTCACCACCCTCTGAGTGAAAAACTTACCCCTAACATCTCCTCTGTACTTACCCCCCAGCACCTTAAACCTCTTGTAGCGACCATTTCAGCCCTGGGAAACAGCCTCCGAGAATCCACTCTATCTATTCCTCTCAACGTTTTATAAAGAGCTAGAAAAATCCTGAAACTGCAATTGCTACTATCCCTGGGCTAAAACGCCCTGTACAAAGAACAAAACAGCACGGGAAACAGGCCCTTCGGCCCAACGAGCCCGCGCCGCCACCCCGATGTTCCCACCTCTACCTGTGACCCCTGTCTATGTTTATAGATCTATGGATTAAAAACCAAATTTGAGACAATTTAGGGAGAATTTGTTTTGCCAAATAGCCTAAGAGCACATCTTTGGGATGTGGGAGGAAACCGGAGCACCCGGAGAAAACCACGCAAGCACGGGGCGAATGCGCAAACTCCCACAGACACAGGCCCAAATCCATGTATCTGCACAGCACAGCGATAGTCACTGAGCTGTCGTGTTGCCCATCAAATGGTCTACATCAAGCATACAATAACGACGTGAAGCACTAGGAGTTGATGTGGGTTATATGAATTCAGCAAAGCCTTTGACAAAGTCCCATATGGGGGACTAATAAAGCAGTTCGATGCATGAAGGATACAGGGTAATTAGATAAAGTGGATTCAAAATTGGCTAAGTCGTAGGGGACAGAGGGTGGTGACAGAACACAGTAAGAAGCCTCACAACTCCAGGTTTAAGTCCAATCAGTTTATTTGATAGTAAACCCTCAAGCTTTTGGAAACAGTATTCCTCCGTCAGGTGTGTAGAAGGTTCTTGAGTGACTGGAAGTCAGTCTCCAGTCGGATACCACAGGGATCTGTGCTGAATCCCTGATCATTCATCATTAATATAAACAACATAGATGACTATTTGGAAGTCAGGTTAGTAAATCTGTAGATAACACAAAGATTAGCCAGCTGGTTAACAGTGAGGCTGAGTGTCTTGCATTACAAGAAGATATAGACTGAATGGTGAAATAGGCAGATGGGTGGCGGGTGGAATTTAACTCTGAAAAGTGTGAGGTGATACACTTTGGAAGGAGTAATTTGACAAGGATGTATTCAGTGAATGGTCGGACACTAGGAACTTCTGTGGAACAAAAGAACCTTGGTGTGTTTGTGCATAGATCACTGGAGGTGGAAAGGCAGGTTAACAGAGTGGCAAAAAAGGCACACTCGCCTTTATCAATCAAGATATAGATTACAAAAGCAGAAAGGTCATGTTGGAGTTGTATAGAACTTTGGTGAGGCCACAGCTGGTGTATTGTGCACAGTCCAAGTCACCGGGTTACAGGAAGGATATGAATCGACCAGAAGGGGTGCAGAGAAGATTAACCAGAAGATTTATTTAAGTTATGAAGGGAGTTTGGATAGACTTGTGTTGCGTTTGTTGGAGCAGAGAAGACTGAAGGGTGACCTGATCGAGTGTACAAGATTATGAGGGTCGGTTTTAGATGAGAGGTCCCCTTAGTTGAAGGGTCAGTTACGAGGGGACACTGGTTCAAGGTGAGAGGCAGGAGGTTTAGGAGCGATGTGAGGAAAACCTCTTTTGGCCAGAGGGTGGTGATGGTCTGGAATGTGCTTTAAGAAGATGAGCATTTGGCACCTTATAATTTTCGAGGCTCAGGGCTGAGTGCTGGTAAATGGGATTAGGTGGAAAGTCAGCTATTTCTCACATATAGGTGCAGACTCGATGGGCTGAAGGGCTGCTTTTGGACTGTATGATTCTCTGATTCCGAATTTTTATTCTATTGGCTTTATTTCTAATTTATCACATTTCACTCCCACATTTTTTTTGAAAAGATGAAATCAAAGGTACTTTATTGGAGAAAAATGTAACAGTTGTTCAAAACCATTAAATTCAAAGTGTACATTTTGGGGGAGTTGTGTTGAGTCACACACTGCTGCTGATTGTAGGGTAAATGGTGTCAAATGACAGTAAACAAAGTCACTAATGCCAGGGTTTGTAATGATATCAACTGGGTTATTCAAATTATACACTCCAAATGTGAAATGGTGAGGCTGTTCAGTAAATTAGTGAGATAAGGAGTGTGTGCAGGAAGGTTTTTTGACTCAGTATGTAGATAGGCTACATTGGATTTGGTGCTGGGCAATGAGCCAGACCAGGTGTTAGACTTGGAAGTTAGTGAACATTTTGGTGATAGTGACCACAATTCGGTTACGTTCACCTTAGTGATGAATAGGGATAGGCATGAAGCTGGGGGCAGTAGTTATAGCTGGGGGAAGGGTAATTATGAGGCCATAAGGAGGGAATTAGGGTGCATAGGTTGGACTAGGAAACTACAGGGACTGGGAACATCTGGAATGTGGAGCTTATTCAAGGAGCAGCTGCTGTGGGTCCTTGGTAAGTATGTCCCTGTCAGGCAAGGAGGAAATGGTCGAGTAAGAGAACCAAGGGACACGAGAAGACTTTGGCTGATAGGATTAAGGAGAATCCTAAAGCTTTCTTTAGATATGTTAAGAATAGAAGATTGGTTAGGGCAAGATTAGGGCCAGTTATGGACAGCAGTGGGAAGTTGTGCGTGGAGCCTGAAGAGATTGGAGAGGTACTGAATAAATATTTCTCTTCGGTATTCACGCAGGGTGATGTAAATGTAGTTATGGAGAACACTGAGGTACAGGGTTGCAAACTGGAAAGTATTGAAGTAGATAGGGAGGATGTGATAGATATTCTCGAGGGTTTGAAGTTGGATAAGTCCCCTGGGCCGGACGGGATTTACCCTAGGATTCTCTGGGAGGCAAGAGAGGAGATTGCAGAGCCTCTGGCGCTGATCTTCAGGTCCTCGTTGGTTACGGGTGTGGTTCCGGAGGACTGGAGGATAGCGAATGTGGTCCCATTGTTTAAGAAGGGGAAGAGAGACCTTCCAGGTAATTATAGGCCAGTGAGTCTTACTTCTGTTGTGGGCAAGGTATTGGAGAGAATTATTAGGGATAGGCTTTATAGTTATTTAGAGAGAAATGAATTGATTGGGGATAGTCAGCATGGTTTCGTGAAGGGTAGGTCATGCCTTACTAACCTCATTGAGTTTTTTGAGAAAGTGACCAAAGAGGTGGATGGGGGTAAGGCGGGTGATGTGGTATATATGGACTTTAGTAAGGCGTTTGATAAGGTGGCCCATGGAAGACTTCTGCAGAAAATGCAGATGTATGGGATAGAGGGTGATTTAGCTAATTGGGTTAGGAATTGGCTAGCAGATAGAAGACAGAGGGTGGTGGTTGATGGGAGATATTCATCTTGGAGTTTGGTGACAAGTGGTGTACCTCAGGGGGTCTGTTTTGGGGCCCCTGCTGTTTGTAATTTTTATAAATGATCTGGATGAGGGTATAGAAGGATGGATTAGTAAATTTGCGGATGACACCAAAGTCGGAGGAGTGGTAGATAGTGAAGAGGGGTGTTATAGTTTGCAGAGAGACTTGGACAAGTTGCAGAACTGGGCCGAGAGGTGGCAAATGGAGTTTAATGTGGAAAAGTGTGAGGTAATGCACTTGGCAGGAATAATAAATGTGTAGAGTATAGGGCTAATGGTAGGATTCTTAATAGTGTTGATGAACAGAGGGATCTTGGTGTATATGTTCATAGATCCCTGAAAGTAGGCAGTCAAGTCGATAAGGTTGTTAAGAAGGCATATGGAGTCTTAGCTTTTATTGGTAGGGGAATTGAATTTCAGAGCCGCAACGTCATGTTGCAACTGTACAAAACTCTAGTGCGGCCGCACTTGGAGTATTGTGTGCAGTTCTGTCCCCGCATTATAAGAAAGATGTGGAGGCATTGGAGAGGGTACAGAGGAGGTTTACCAGGATGTTGCCTGGTATGGAGGCAGGTCTTATGAAGAGAGGCTGAGGGATTTGAGGTTGTTTTCGTTAGAAAGGAGGCGGCTAAGAGGGGACCTTATCGAAACATATAAGATGATTAGAGGTGTAGATAGGGTGGACAGTGATAGCCTTTTTCCTAGGATGGAGAAAGCTAACACGAGGGGACACAGCTTTAAATTAAGGGGTGATAGTTATAGGACGGATATCAGAGGTAGGTTCTTTACCCAGAGGGTGGTTAGGGTATGGAATGCTCTGCCTGCGGCAGTTGTAGATGCGCCAAGTTTGGTGGCGTTTAAGAGGTTAGTAGACAAGTTTATGGACGAAAAGGGAATGGTTTAGGTTGGAGGGTCATTGCTTTTTCCTAATTGGTCGATGCAACATTGAAGGCCGAAGGGCCTGTTCTGCGCTGTAATGTTCTATGTTCTATGAGAGTTTGTGAGTCGCATGGTAGCGGGATGATATATTACCTGCACTCAATTTAATCTGCTCAAACTGTGTAAGGTTTCTTTTATACAGATAGTTTGAGGGTGATGGGGCCGTCATTGATGAGATTGGAAGTTCTTGGGAGATGAGTTTGCTGAAAACAGTGCACGGTGGACATTGTTATCATGTGATGTGTGTTAAACAATCATATCAACCAAGATTGAATGACAGAGCAGACTCAATGGGGCAAATGGCCTAATTCTGCTCCTGTATCTTATGGTTTCATAGCGCACTTCTCAAACATTAGAAAATTACAGCTCAGAAACAGGCCTTTTGGCCCTTCTTGTCTATGCTGAACCATTTTTCTGCCTAGTCCCACTGACCTGCACTGACCTGGACCATATCCCTCCACACCCCTCTCATCCATGAACCCGTCCAAGTTTCTCTTAAATGTTAAAAGTGAACCTGCATTTACCACTTTATCCGGCATCTCATTCCACACTCCCACCACTCTCTGCGTGAAGAAACCCCCCCCTCCCTTAATATTCCTTTTAAACTTTTCTCCTTTCCCCCTTAACCCATGTCCTCTGGTTTTTTTCCTCCCCTAGCCTCAGTGGAAAAAGCCTGCTTGCATTCACTCTATCTATACCCATCAAAATCTTATACACCTCTATCAAATCTCCCCTCAATCTTCTACACTCCAGGGAATAAAGTCCTAACCAATTTTTAGAACAGGAGGGAGCCATACAGCCCATTTGATCAGTTGAGGTTGAACTGTATCCAACTCCATTTCACAATCCTTTCACCCAACGAAAATATCTCCTGAAATTAGAACATAGAACATTACAGCGCAGAACAGGCCCTTCGGCCTTCGATGTTGCGCCGACCAAAATAAAAAGCAATGACCCTCTAACCTAAACCATTCCCTTTTCGTCCATAAATTTATCTACTAACCTCTTAAACGCCACCAAACTTGGCGCATCTACAACTGCAGCAGGCAGGGCATTCCATACCCTAACCACCCTCTGCATAAAGAACCTACCTCTGACATCTGTCCTATAACTACCATCCCTTAATTTAAAGCTATGTCCCCTCGTGCTAGCTTTCTCCATCTGAGGAAAAAGGCTATCACTGTCCACCCTATCTAAACCTCTAATCATCTTTTATGTTTCAATAAGGTCTCCTCTTAGCCGCTTTCTTTCTAACGAAAACAACCTCAAATCCCTCAGCCTCTCTTCATAAGACCTGCAATTTTCAGACTTCCAGCGTGCTACATCTTTATAAAGACACCAGTCACTCATGTAGGATTGTTAAACACATTGTGGGTCCATTTTTTGAGACTGGACACATTTGAACAGATGCAAATGGAGGGAAAACTTGGAAGAATCAACAGCAGAGCTGTGTGTGCTGTGCTGTGTTGTGCTCTCAAAGTAAAACTGAGACTGGCTGCTTGGTACATTTCCCTTTGAGTGATGCCATGCTGTTGTTTCTGACAGGTTATTACAACAAACACCATCCGTGGAGGGACAGAGTTCCAGGTTTCCATTACCTTCTGTATAAAGGACCCCTGAGAGACCGTGCTCTAATTTTAACTATGACCTTATCCCTTCTTCTGGATTCCTACTTCAGGAAGTAGCCTCTCCATCTATCACTCATCCTTCCATCAAATTTATCTTTGATCATCTGTACTCAACAGAATTAGAAATAATTCTTTGCGGCATGTCCTCATATTTGAACCCTGTATTATTGTGTGATACCCTTGCTGTTTCTCAAGCTAAACACTGGGTCCAGCTGAGCTGTAAGCAGTGATCTGTATAGTGGAGCATGGCTCCTTCCTCTGCCGTCCCTGCCTCTGGAGATGAAGTTTTCCAGTTGAAGCAGCTGATGTTTATTTGATGTTACGAATGTCTCTATAGTGTGGAATATTGTAAATATGATGATTCTACTCCAGTGATATCTCCACACGTAACAAAGACCATTATTTCAGGTATGTGTTAATATTCAGGCCACACGTGTCAGGCAATAAGAGAGAATTGAACCATCACCCCTTCACGTTTAATGAGATCACCATTGCTGAATTCCCCACTGTCAACATCCTGGGGGTTACTATTGACCAGAAACTGAATTGAACTAGCTATGCAAATACTGTACCTACCAGAACAGGTCAGAGGCTAGGGATCCTGCAGTGAGGAACTCACCTCCTGACTCCCCAAAACCCTGTCCACCATCTACAAGGCACAAGTCAGGAGTGTGATGGAATATTCTCTATTTGCCTGGATGAAAGAAGCTTAACATCATCCAGGACAAAGCAGCCCCTTTGATTGGCACCACATCTATATACACCCACTCCCTCTGCCACCAACAAACAGTGGCAGCCATGTGTACCATCTACAAGACGTACTGCAATGACTCACAGTTCCTTCCAAACCCGTGACTCCTACCACTTAGAAAGATAACGGCAGCAGATTCCTGGAAACATCAACACCTGTAGCTTCCCCTCCAAGTCATTCACCATCTCAACCTGAAAATACATCGCCTTTCCTTCAATATCGCTGGGTCAAAATCCTGTCCCTAACAGCACTGTGAATGGACCCAACCTTTCAGGAACTGCAGCAGCTCAAGAAGGCAGCTCACCACCACCTTCTCAAGGGCAATTAAGGTTGGATAATAATTACTGACTTAGCCAATACCGTCTGCATCCCATGTTTAAAAAAAACACTGAAGTAAAAAGGGGAAAAGCTGGAAATACTCTGGCAGAATCTGTACAGAGAGAAAAGCAGGAATTTTAACATTTCAGGTTGATGACCTTTCAATAGAAGTGGGCCAGGGGATGGGATGTGATTGTGTGGAGAGATTAAATAATAAAAATAGAATTGGTGGTGCAGAGCTGATGGGAGTGGTAATGAGACAAGAACCAGAAGATTGTCTCAAGGAGGTGAGACTGATAGACAGCTGCCACCACATCCAATTTACTAAACTGAGTGCAAGTTAAACTCTCTCTATCTGGGAGATTTCTGAATTATTGAGCCGTTTAGCCGATTCTTTCAGGTTCAGGGTTTCTACCCTAACAGTGTTTTGCAGTGACAGTATGCACTGTTTTCCCCTCACTAACTCGACCAAACCCAGAGCTTCTGACCCATCAGTGACAGTATCTTTTCAGTTTGATTTATTATTGTCACGTGTATTGGTATACAGTGAAAATATTGTTTCTAGCACATGATACAGACAAAACATACTGTTCACAAAGTACATAGAGAAGGAAAGGAGAGAGTGCAGAATGTTACGGTCATAGCTAGAGAAAGATTAACTTAATGTGAGGTAGGTCCATTCAAAAGTCTAACGGCAGCGGGGAAGAAACTGTTCTTGAGTTGGTCAGTATGTAACCTCAGACTTTTGTATCTTTTTCACAATGTAAAAAGGTGGAAGAGAGAATGTCCGGGGTGCGTGGAGTCCTTGATTATGCTGGTTGCTTTGCCGAGGCAGTGGGAAGTGTAGACAGAGTCAATGGATGGGAGGCTGGTTTGCCTGATGGATTGTATGTCCCTGTCAGGCAAGGAGGAAATGGTCAAGTAAGGGAACCATGGTGTACTAAAAAAGTTAATTCACTGGTTAAAAGGAAAAAGGGGGCTTATGTCAGGATGAGGCTTGAAGGCTCAGTTAGTGCAATGGGTAGCTATAGATTAGCCAGGAGGGAACTAAAGAGTGAGTTGAGAAGAGCTAAAAGAGGACACGAGAAGACTTTGGCTGATAGGATCAAGGAGAATCCTAAAGCTTTCTTTAGATATGTTAAGAATAGAAGATTGGTTAGGGCAAGATTAGGGCCAGTCATAGACAGCAGTGGGAAGTTGTGCGTGGAGCCTGAAGAGATTGGAGAGGCACTGAACAAATATTTCTCTTCGGTATTCACGCAGGGAGAAAAATGGAAAACACTGGGATACAGGGTTGCAAACTGGAAAGTATTGAAGTAGATAAGGAGGATGTGCTAGATATTCTTGAGAGTTTGAAGTTGGATAAGTCCCCTGGGCCGGACAGGATTTACCCTAGGATTCTCTGGGAGGCAAGAGAGGTGATTGCAGAGCCTCTGGCTCTGATCTTCAGGTCATCGTTGGTTACGGGTATAGTTCCGGAAGACTGGAGGATAGCGAATGTAGTCCCATTGTTCAAGAAGGGGAAGAGAGACCTTCCAGGGAATTATAGGCCAGTGAGTCTTACTTCTGTTGTGGGCAAAGTATTGGAGAGAATTATTAGGGATAGGATTATAGTTATTTAGAGAGAAATGAATTGATTGGGGATAGTCAGCATGGTTTTGTGAAGGGTAGGTCGTACCTTACTAACCTTATTGAGTTTTTTGAAAAAGTGACCAAAGAGGTGGATGGGGTAAGGCAGTTCATGTGGTATATATGGACTTTAATAAGGCGTTCGATAAGGTGGCCCATGGAAGGCTTCTGCAGAAAATGCAGATGTATGGGATTGAGGGTGATTTCGCTAATTGGGTTAGGAATTGGCTGGCAGATAGAAGACAGAGGGTGGTGGTTGATGGAAGTTCATCGTGGAGTTTGGTTACAAGTGGTGTACCTCAGGGATCTGTTTTGGGACCCCTGCTGTTTGTAATTTTTATAAATGATCTGGATGAGGGTATTGAAGGATGGATTAGTAAATTTGCCGATGACACCAAAGTCAGAGGAGTGGTAGATAGTGAAGAGGGGTGTTATTAGTTTGCAGAGAGACTTGGTCAAGTTGCAGAGCTGGGCCGAGAGGTGGCAAATGGAGTTTAGTGCAGAAAAGTGTGAGGGAATTCACTTTGGCAGGAATAACAAATGTTCTTGTTAGAAGAGTATAGGGCTAATGGTAGGACTCTCAATAGTGTTGACGAACAGAGGGAACTTGGTGTATATGTGCATAGATCCCTGAAAGTTGGCAATCAAGTCGATAAGGTTGTTAAGAAGGCATATGGAATCTTAGCTTTTATTGGTAGGGAGATTGAATTTCGGAGCCGCAACGTCATGTTGCAACTGTACAAAACTCTAGTGCGGCCGCACTTGGAGTATTGTGTGCAGTTCTGGTCCCCACATTATAAGAAAGATGTGGAGGCATTGGAGAGGGTACAGAGGAGGTTTACCAGGATGTTGCCTGGTATGGAGGGCAGGTCTTATGAAGAGATGCTGAGGGATTTGAGGTTGTTTTCGTTAGAAAGAAGGCGGCTAAGAGGAGACCTTATTGAAACATATAAGATGATTAGAGGTTAGATAGGGTGGACAGTGATAGCCTTTTTCCTAGGATGGAGAAAGCTAGCACGAGGGGACATAGCTTTAAATTAAGGGGTGGTAGTTATAGGACGGATGTCAGAGGTAGGTTCTTTACCCAGAGGGTGGTAAAGGTATGGAATGCCCTGCCTGCTGCAGTTGTAGATGCGCCAAGTTTGGTGGCGTTTAAGAGGTTAGTAGATAAGTTTATGGACGAAAAGGGAATGGTTTAGGTTAGAGGGTCATTGCTTTTTCCTAATTGGTCGGCGCAACATCGAAGGCTGAAGGGCCTGTTCTGCGCTGTAATGTTCTATGTTCTATTTTGTAGTTTCTGTCTCTGGCTCCCAGTTGAGTATGAAGATGGAAGTAGATGAGGGTCATGTGTGGTACATGTCACTCTATCAACTCCAGCTCAGTAAACATCTCGAGTGATGGAGTTGCTTAGTGTGTTTGGTAAAGGGTCTTCCTGTACCCCAGCTGATGGGATGTTCAGTGGGGTACCTGCACAGCAACTGCCCTCATTCATTGTCATTCCATTTCCTCCCCGTAACAAGTTCAAATCTCATCAAACTAAACAGGACACTATGAGCTGAAGGGGAACCACACAGTGTATCACAGCTTCCAGATTGAAAAACTTTGACATTATTAAAACTTTGTGCATGAAACTTTGAAAATGAAATCCAACTAAAGAGTGTGACCTGTTTAGTATAATTGGTCAAAGCTAGGCAGAGTTATTAACAGGTCAATAGCAGCGACCTCAGTAATGACAGAGCTGTAACTATTGAATTGTGTACAGGTGATGTGTTATACAGAGAGGTACAGTATGATTCAGTCATCTGGGAGAATGCTGGAGGAGTTTGCAGGGTCTGTTCTGAAGAACTGATTTTTTTTCTTTCTGACTGCTTTTGTTAAAGGCAGTAGCAGAATGACGTTCTGTTGGCAAGTTCTCCAGTAAACCCCAGCTGCACAAATAAACTGTAGGGGGTAGAATGGCTTGCACTGCCTCCCCACACACAGTACAAAGGGCTGGTTTACACAGGAACTTCAAGTAGTATTAAGTATTCCCACCAATTCAGGTGCTGGTCTTACCATTTCTTTCCTGAAGAGATTCACTAATCGAGGAAGTTTTTATCTCAAAGGTGGCAGGAAGAGAATGTGCATTGATATAGTGCCCATCAGGACATTGTAAAGTGCCTGCTAACCAATGAGATAGTGAAAAACAAATGGCTTAGTCCAGGAAATTTGCGATTGGAGATAGTTGGGGAAAGCTTGAGAAGAGTCGCAGATGCAAAAGGGTTCATTTGTTGGTGTATATTGTTACCCAGGGGTTAGCACTGCTACCTCACAGTGCCAGGGACATGGGTTCAATACCAGCCTTGGGTCACTGTCTGTGTGGAGTCTGCACATTCTCCCCATATCTGCATGGATTTACTCCGATTTCCACCAAAGGTGTGTAGGTTAGGTGGCTTGCCTGTGCTAAATACACAAGGCTCTGGGTATGGGGTTGGGAAGTGAGGGGTGGGGGCTTTGGTAATCTTTTGGAGAATCAATTCTCTGTCCTTCTGCATTGGAAGCATTCCGTGGACACAGAGACACGGCTGCACGGTGATAAAGGCTGGAACTTGTACATTCAAGCGTACGTGAGATTTGGAAAGGACAGGAAGTGGGAAACGCTGGTGGGGTAGCTCTGTTAATTAAGGAACAGATTGGGGGGTGATTGTACCAAAATAAGATTATAAGACAAGCATGAAAACAGGAGAAATTCACACCATATTTTGAAGGCTTAAAAATCATATCTTATCTGACTGTCCCAATTTTTTGGCAAAGCTTGTTTCTCGCCAGCAGAGGGAACGGCAGGGCTGAGTTGCCCAGAAGCTGGCACAGTGCAGCAGAGGGTCCCATTGCACTTGCTCAATTCTCGGTGTTCTGTAAACACGGAAATCTGACAGTCGCTGTTTCCCTGAGCTACTATAGAACTTTGTAGCTGATTTTTCACCATTCATAATGTGGAAGTTCCACAATGGCTACTGTAGGTTTCTATAGCTGATTCACAGTGCTAACCGTGTTCTATAACCCATGTCTGAGTTAGAATAATCGTCATTCAGGTAACTGGCTCCTGTATTTTGAGGGAGCAGAGTTCCTCATGTACACTCTATCTCCCAGTCTCGATCATGAACCCTGTAATGTCCTTCTCCTTCTCTTCCACACTGTCTAATCTATTCTTATCGACCTGTGAAATGTTACCTCATTAACCCAGCAGACACTGTTCCCTCTTTAATCAGATGCCAGTATCAGAAAAATACCCTCTCTCTCCCTTTCACCTTCTCTGCCCTCACCCTAATTTGAGCTAAAATTCTGGGACTGGTTCCTGTGGCTATCTGCTCCTCATCTGTCCCTTCCAGATTAAACAACACCTTCCATCTATCCACCTCCTGAGCTCAGAGCCCCCCCCCCACACACAGGGGATGAGAAAAACCCCTTGGTGTGTGCTCCAACCCATGGTCAGCCATCATTCCTAGCTGCTCACACCTTCCTGAATCCTATCAGCATGGTCCAACGGTCACATCGTAACTCCCCTTTCAGAGGTACCGGCTATCTTCAGGCAGTGCTGGCAGTGGCGACGCTGCCCCCCCCCCCACCCCCCCCCCACCCCCCCACCCCCCACCCCCCACCGTGCAGTCTGAGTTATGATGGTACCGTGATGTGTTCTCCCTGCTGAACAGTGAGCTGATGAGGGGAGTGTTTTAATTGCTTTGTCTCACATATTATCTGTATCTTGTTATGGGAGCTCCACTTAGCAAAGAGTGGGAGAGGATTGCTTGGACTTAGAACATAGAACACTACAGCACAAACAGGCCCTTCAGCCCACAAGTTACACTAATTATATCCCAACCTACCAGGCCTATCGATAACCCCCCAATCCCATTACATCCCATATACTCATCCAGAAGTCTTTTAAAAGACCCCAGCGAGTTCGCCTCCACCACCACCGACGGCAGCCGATTCCATTCACTCACCACCCTCTGAGTGAAAAACTTACCCCTAACATCCCCTCTGTACTTGCCCCCCAGCACCTTAAACCTGTGTCCTCTCGTAGCGACCATTTGGGAAATAGTCTCTGAGAGTCCACCCTATCTATTCCTCTCAACATCTTATAAACCTCTATCAGGTCGCCTCTCAACCTTCGTCTCTCAAGTGAGAAGAGTCCCAGCTCTCTCAACCTATCTTCATAAGGCCTGCCTCCCAATCCAGGCAACATCCTTGTAAATCTCCTCTGCATCCTCTCAATAGCTTCCATATCCTTCCTATAGTGAAGCCTGTAATAACGTATTTTGTTGCTGGAGCAAAGAGTGGGAGAGGATTGCTGGTGTAACTGGCAGCTTTGAAACCTTTGGAAAGAATGAATTTGAGCGGAATACGGTGCATTCACTGCCATCGGGGTGTAGAACAGGCTGGGTAAGTACAGGGTAGAGCAGTCTCAACGGAGAGAAGAGGGAGAGATGATTCTTAATGAAGAGGTGAGAGTAGCAGAGAGCTGGTGTGTCAGATATCCAGATTGTTCATTATCTTTACCAGCCAGCTGCCTCAGTGTTAATCTACAGAACGCCTAGTGTTCAGAAACAGGCTATTCAGCCCATCAAGTCTGCACTGACTTACAGAAGGACCATCCCATCCAAGCCCCATTCCATCACCCCCTTACCATGGTTAATCCACCCAACCTATACACCCCTGGACACCAAGAGTAATTTAGCATGACCAATCCACCTGACCCGCACATTTTTCAGACATGGTAGGTTTGATTGACTAACATCTTTCCAGCCTTATTCAGGGTGTGTGGGGAATAGTTGCAATGTTAAGACGATGACTAAATGTCACAACAAGAATCCGGTAACTCATCCTGTGCAGCTGTAGTGTCCACCATAACCGCAATATAGTGGGGGTGGCACAGTGGGTTAGCACTGTTGCTTCACAGCTCCAGGGAACTGGGTTCGATTCTCGGCTCGGGTCACTGTCTGTGTGGAGTTTGCACATTCTCCTTGTGTCTACGTGGATTTCCTTCGGGTACTCCAGTTTCTTCCCACAGTCCAAAGATGTGTGGGTTAAGTTGATTGCCTATGCTAAAATTGTTCCTTAGTGTGCTAGCGTGCATAGGATTAGTAGGTAAAATGTTTAGAAATATGGGGGTAGGACCTGGGTGGTATTGTGTTTGGTGCAGACTCGATGGGCCAAAGGGCCTCTTTCTGTACTGTAGGGTTCTATGAATTGGAGCAATACTAATCCTTCATTTAAACACTCCTTCCTTTCTCGTATCTACCATTCGCTGTGAATCCGAATATGGTTTGACCCAAATTTGAGATCTGTAAATTCTTAAATAAAAACTTTTTTTAAAAAAAAGCCTGTGCTGCTTGATGAGAATTAGTAAATGGTCGGGAAGTTGGGGAATCCCTGCTGCTATGTGTTAATTTTTAATGCCTGTATTGAAGAGATTTTGTAAGGAGGTTCTTTCCTTTTGTCACAGATTGGATTTAATATCACACTGCACCAAAGCACATCCTTGATGGACATCTTGCAACTGGGACTCCAGAAATATTTGGAGGATTTAAGCCAAATTAGCTCCCAGGCTAGTAAAGAGTTTGCCTTGGAAAAAGCTCTCAGCAAAATGGAAGCAGAGTGGGAAGAAGTTAACTTTACGTTTGTCTGTTACAAAGACACCGGCGTCAACGTTTTAGCTGCAGTGGATCATATTCAGGTGAAGTATATCAGCAGCGTTTCAATGGGGTTAGATTTGATATCTGGATTTGATACCTTCTGTGCTATAGGGACTCTATGAAAGCGTTAGGTTCCTCATGGAGGGAAGACAACCGTGATGGTTAGAAAAAAGTTGCAATTCTGTAAGTCTGGCGGACTTGGTGGGTTTACAGAGTGACACTCTTTAAAATCTGCAGGCTTGAAAATGTAACTGGATTTGAGGCTAATCTTCAATAATAAGATGTGCCTAGAATAGAGATCAGAGGAAGACCAAAGGCTGCAGCTCATTTAATCTCCTCCTTGCTGCAGTGTGTGTGTGTGTGTGTGTGTGTGCGAGTATTCCTGTCAGCTTCTCATGATTAAATATCCCACTTTCTTCTCTGTAAAACGGAATAAAAACTTGTCTGAAACAGCTATAAACTGTGTCTGGGACTGCACCTGGAGCATTTAATTAGACTCCGTTTCAAATGAGCTTAATTACCTGAATATCAGTCCTTTTGTAACAAAACGGGAAGGAGAAAGAAAAACAAGATAATATATAATCCAAATATATAATAATATATAATAATATAATCCAAAATTCTGCTCCAGAAACATTTGATTAATTCTTTACTCTACATTTAGGACAAGGAGCTCTTTGTTGCAGGTAGCTGATAGAATTGTCTGATTTCTATGTATCCAAAGAGGTTTTACACAGAAAAAAAAGGGGGATTTAAATTGTTTGCCTTGAAGTTAGTTTTCCACGGTTTGGTACTTCCAGTAAATAATCTGCATTGTGCAAGGTAAAAGCCTGAAGCTTATTTAAAAGCTGTTATCTCATGTGGGTAGATTTAATCACAGCATTGCAAAGATTCTGTGATCTTATTAAGTGAAAATTTAAAATTGTAAAAGTAACAATGAGGAAACTATCAAGACGAGGTTCTGCGTGGCAGGAGGTTTTTTTTCTCTGGGAGTTTTTTTTGAAGCAAGAAGATCTAATCATTTTTTAACTGCAAATTTAGCTCCAGGTTTGAATTTATCTCTTTATTTCATCTTATTCTTGGCATCCATTCAGGTCTATAATCTGTGAATCTAATCTGTTTTTCTCAGGTTCTATTGGAAGACCACATTGTGAAAACTTCCACCGTGAAAGCTTCTCCCTTTATTGGGACCTTTGCGAAGGAGAATATCAGCTTGGGAGTCAAAGCTGGTAAGTTAGTTTCAGGAAGGCTCTTGTTGAATTTAATTAGTGTCTGGATTTTAGTTGCATCCCACGCTTCAGTTTTCGTTATTTATCAGTGTTCACGCTTCAGTTGATGTTAACTTCTTCAACTTGAGCTGCGTGTGGGTCCTCCTGTGGGAGCAGCACGACGCGCAAACTGTTAAATTGAAACTGCTTTTAGCTTTCACCCTGGAGAGGCTAAACTAAATAGACACCGTCGCTGGGAAAGTGAGCAAATCATCCGTGTGAGACTGACCAAGGAGCCGGCTTGGCTCTCGCTCCACTGACAAGAAGGAACGTCGGGTCCGGAATCGTGCGGATGAGAGTTTGCCTCCTGGAATCTCTGCGGGATAGAATGAGCAGGAACAGGTGTCTGTGGGGCTGTCTCCCCACTCTGAGTAGTCGCTGTGTTTTTACTTGTGGCACCATTCCTCTCTCTCTCTCTCTCTCTTCACAGTGGCTGATGCACAATATCCTGGAATCTTGGCTCCGTGTCCAAATGGGTTGGATGTACTTGCAACCGATATTCCGTTCTGAGGATATCTAGAGCCAAGTCCCAGCGCAAGGAAAGATGTTTCATGACGTGGACTCATATTGGTAAAGGATTCCTTTTGTGAAAAATAGCAGCTCGGTGAAAGGGATGGTTTTTCCTGTTGGACGGAGGAGAGATTTTATATTTGACTTTAATTGAGAGCCTGTAGTGAGGACAAACGTGATATTTAATTTGATTTTACTTTCATCCAGAATAGCAAAGGAAACGATTGTTTTCTCCCCTCTTGCGAGTGTGCAGATAGGAATCAGTCTATCTGCTCACGGCACACATGAAAATGTTTGCGAGGATGCTCATTGTTCGCTTAACACTGAAGGTTGTTTCAAATGAAATCCTCACAAGCAGAAAAGATTTCAGCGGTGATAGCAAAACTGTCAGCTCCATTTACGTCGGAGTTGAAATGTTTACATTTAACCTCACACTCCAGTGTTTTCCTCTCGGAATAATGCCTGTGGAGATTGACTTTGCTATTTAAACTCAGCCAGCAGACTAGGCTCCTGGAGCTCAGGATCCAGCGGGCTGAATGGGAGTATTGTTCCTCAGGCTTAAGGGATGTAATTTAGCAATACCGAGTTCCCAGGTTGTAACGTGAGCCTGGTATATGGCAAGAGGGTGCAAGCTTAATAAAACTCTAACAGTAAGAATATCTCTTTTAATTACTAAAATACTGGATTAGCAGACATGACAAGCCTTTTAAAAATAACCTATTTCATTGATCTTTATTCTCACTAACAAGCTAGTGTGGTCTTTATTTTTTTTCAAATTATCAAAGTGGGTAACACAGTGGGTTAGCGCTGCTGCTTCACAGCTCCAGGGTCCTGGGTTCGATTCCCGGTTTGGGTCACTGCCTGTGTGGAATTTGCGCATTCTCCTCGTGTCTGCATGGGTTTCCTCAGGGTTCTCCAACAGTCCAAAGATGTGCGGGTTAGGTTGATTGGCCATGCTAAAATTGTCCCTCAGTGTCCAGGGATGTGTAGGTTAGAGGAAATAGTGGGTATAATATGTGAGGATATGGGGATAGGGCCTGGGTGATGTTGTGGTCGGTGCAGACTCGATGGGCTGAAGGGCCTCTTTCTGCACTGTACGATTCTATGATTCTAAAAATAATAGCAAACAGTGCTAGATTTTGTCATTGACAGATTCTCAGACCTGTTTCTCATCCCGGGGGTGTCCTGAGTAAAGCCTGATACAGCTCCGAACCATGTTAGCACCAAAAAACATGAATTCCCAATGTTACTACAACCACAGTGGGCAGTGGTTGTGACATACACACTGTTCTACACAGAATATATCAAGGAGGAACCTTGAGTGGATGTAAAAAAAATTCCACGGTACAATTTGAAGGAGACCAGCTCTCCGCCCTGTGTCCTGGACAGTACTTAACCCTCAGCCAGCATCACTAAGGGTAGATGATGCAGCCATTTATCATATTACTGCTGGGATCTTGCTATGCACAGATCGACTGTTGTGTTTCCTGCACTATAACAGTGAGTACATTTCAATAAGACTTCACTGGCATTAAAACAGTTTGAGTTATGAGGAACACGATAAAAGTACAAGGCTTTCTTTCTTCAGGGAATTAGGAATTTACCGGAATTCTCTACCCAAGGGCTGTGGAAACTCATTGATTGAGTATTTTTGAATGTGTGGCTCAAGATTTCTAAATACCAATGACAATACTGTGAGGAAAAGGCATCAAAATGGATTACCAATTATGGGTGGTTAGCACCAGGGATCCGGATTCGATTCCTGGGGCTTGGGTCATTGTCTGCACATTCTCCTCATGTCTGCGTGGGTTTCCTCAGGGTGCTCCGGTTTCCTCCCACAGTCCAAAGATGTGCGGGTTAGGTGGATTGGCCATGCTAAAATTGTCCCTTAATATTAGAAAATTAGCAAGATAAATGCATGGGGTTATGGGGCTAGGGCCTGGCTGGGATTGTGGTTGGCGCAGGCTCAATGGGCTGAATGGCCTCCTTTTGCACTGTAGGATCCTGTGATCTTATTGAATGGTCAAGGAGCTGAATGCCCTTATCCTCTACGTACCCATTTTTTAAACAGAGCCAGTCACAATATTCTAGCCAGTTCCATTCACATTGATATCAAAATCCACAGAACGAGCTCGATTCGCAACCAGCTGACCCACCAGGGCCCATTCTCAGTGATGTTGTGTAAGAGGCGGAAGATGTTTGCTGCCTGGCCTGTCCCCTGCCTATCTCCAAACTGCAACAAACTTAAATCAACTACAACATCAATTTCATATTGTCCAAACTATAAAATGTGAAGCAGTTACCTTGAACTTTGCACATGATTAAAGTTTCATATCCCTGAGCATTGCTTATACAGAGCCTTATTGCAGATGTGTTTACAATATTCTATTCTGCATCAATAGATTTCCAGTCTGGAACAATTGTGGAATCATAGAACCCTACAGTGCGAAAGAGGCCCTTCGGCCCATCGAGTCTGCACCAAACACAATCCCACCCAGGCCCTACCCCCCATATCTCTACATATTATTACCCACTAATCCCTTGAACCTATGCATCCCTGGACACTAAGGGGCAATTTCTTAGCATGGCCAATGAACCTAACCCACACAGCTTTGGACTGTGGGAGGAAACTGGAGGAAACCCA
Source organism: Sphyrna mokarran (assembly GCA_024679065.1). Classification (NCBI taxonomy): domain Eukaryota; kingdom Metazoa; phylum Chordata; class Chondrichthyes; order Carcharhiniformes; family Carcharhinidae; genus Sphyrna; species Sphyrna mokarran. Next base: position 125,408 of record JAGIQG010000019.1, read on the forward strand.
CACAGACACGAGGAGAATGTGCAAACTCCACACAGACTGTGACCCGAGCCGGGAATTGAACCCAGGTCCCTGGAGCTGTGAAACAGCAGTGCTAACCCACTGTGCTACCATAGCCTCCCCTATCTCCAAACTGCAACAGACTTGAGTCAAATACAATATCAATTTCATATTGTCCAAAGTATGAAATGTGAGGGAATCACCTTGAACTTTGCACATGATTAAAGTGTATATTCCTGAGCCTTATTGCAGATGTGTTTACAATATTCTATTCTGCATCGAAAGCATTGGAACAATTGTGGAATGCAATTATCTAAATCCTGTCAGTGTGCAGCTTATTAAAGAACCGCACTGTGTCAGGTGATGGGCTTTGAATTCCAAGAGTCAGTTGATTAATGGCCTCTTTCTCTAGTCTTAGACTAACCTTAATCTGAACAAAAGAACAGAGAACAAAACAGCACAGGAAACAGGCCCTTAGGTCCAACGAGCCCGCGCCGCCATTTTAACATTATGAGTGCCCTCTTTTACCTATGACCTTTGTTTACACCTAATGGGGAAGATTGAGGGAAGATTAATTTAGGGACAATTTGTTACACCAATTAGCCCAAGAGCATGTCTTTGGGATGTGGGAGGAAACCGGAGCACCCGGAGAAAACCCACACAAGCACAGGGAGAACGTGCAAACTCCCATAGACACAGGCCCAAATCCATGTATCTGCACAGCACAGCGATAGTCACTGAGCTGTCGTGTTGCTTTCCATATTGAGGCACCAGATCCTGAGTCCTCTCACTGCCAGTGGCTTTTAATCCAAAGGGGGGGGGTGCGACTCTCTGTGTGCTGGGGGGGCAGCTGAATTTCCAGTCATATTGAGTCGATAGAGGGAAGGCCCACCACTGCTGATAGTAACCCAGTGAAGGGCAGAGTGGCCGGGAGCTTGCGAACAAACCCTGGTGCCTGGGAGGAGGTGGGGCTGGGTCGCCTCATTCAATTGTAGCATCGGGGAAGGGGGTTGACCCCCTACTCCCCAACTAGCCCAACCCCGTGATCCCTCCCAACATCACTGATCTGTGCCTGGGAGTCACAATGTGGAGATGCCGGCGTTGGACTGGGGTAAACACAGTAAGAAGTCTCACAACACAGTCAAATAAACCTGTTGAACTTTAACCTGGTGTTGTGAGACTTCTCACTATGCCTGGGATCCAGCAATGACACTAGGGTCAAGGCTAGCTGCTATACCAGCGGGAGAAACCGCCTCCCCAGTGTCACTGTTGTGAAGTAGAATAGACTCTGGCTGGCAGCTGAAGGCCTTCTTCTGCACTGCAGGGGTTCTATCAGGATTCTGTGATCATATTGAATGGGCTCGATGGGCTGAATATCCTATGCGTATCCACTTTTTAAACAGCCTTGTTGAATATTTAGCAGATGTTACAGAACCAGCCACAATATTCCACCCAGGCAGGTGGGATTTCGGCCTGGTGATCTCAGGGAAAGGCCCCGCTGCTGTCCAGTTACGTGTCTGAGTGGACGGAAGATGTAGAGGACCATCCCAGTTAGGGGTGATGTGGTGTTCTCTCTCTCTCTGTGGCTCACTGTCTCGGGGCTGAGACTCCCTTCCAGCCAATGTGGCCTGTCCCAGGCTCTGCACTGTCACCGGAGCCTCTCAGATTTGTCTCTCTTTACACAGGAATTCAATATTCGATTCACGTTCCTTATGTTGGTCGGATCTCACTCGTTTCATGATCAACCCAAGGATGAAATACAAAACAAAATGTAAATACCAATTGGTATTAATCAATGGGGAAATTTCAATCGCTAATGATCACAGCAGGAAGTGTTATTCACAGATGGAATATTTACTGACACACTGAAATAGCACTGACTAATGCTGCTATAACACTAGCAATGGGAATGCTTTGAAAACCACATGGGTTTGAGAAATAATAAGTACTCTTTAGGCACGAAGCAGAGAGATTTGTGTATCATGCACAAGATGCAATTTATTTTAAATATTTTGCTGAAAAGATGCATTTTCAAATAGTTTTTGGAAAGGCGGTCCTTTGGGTTTAATAGAACATAGAACATTATAGCACAAACAGGCCCTTCGGCCCACAAGTTGCCCCAATCACATCCATACCTGCCAGACCATAGGACTATCTGTAACTCCCAATCCCATTACATCCCACGTACTCATCCAGAAGTCTCTTAAAAGACCCCAGCGAGTTCGCCTCCACCACCATTGACAGCAACCGATTCCATTCACTCACCACCCTCTGAGTGAAAAACTTACCTCTAACATCTCCTCTGTACTTGCCCCCCAGCACCTTAAACCTGTGTCCTCTCGTAGTGACCATTTCAGCCCTGGGAAGTAGCCTCCGAGAATCCACCCTATCTATTCCTCTCAACATTTTATAAACCTTTATCAGATCACCTCTCAACCTTCGTCTCTCCAGGGAGAGGAGACCTAGCTCTCTCAACCTATCTTCATAAGGCCTGCCCCCCTCCCCCAATCCAGGCAACATCCTTGTAAATCTCCTCTGCACCCTCTCATTAGCTTCCACATCCTTCCTATAGTGAGGCGACCAGAACTGCGCACTGTACTCCAAGTGGGGTCTGACAAGGGTCTTATAAAGTTGCAGCATTACCTCCCAACTCCTAAACTCAATCCCTCTACTGAGTTTAGGAGTCAGGAATTAATATTCCTGGCTAGGATCTTTTTTTTGACAGGAAGAATAAGCTGCCTCTAATTTATCTGTTGCTGCTTTATGAAGAATTACAGAGCCCTCTTCATCAACTCCCCCTGTTGCTCTTGGTTCTGTTTAAGCCATTGATGTCAGATCAGCCTCAAAGCTCCAGACCTGAAAGAAAGACTTGCATTTACGTAGCACCTTTCACAGCCTCCCCATTAGGGAGCTAAAGACCGGGAGTTTCTATAAAGGGGAATTGATTTGCAGCATCTCTTCAAACCCTCGCTGCAAGTGGAATCTCTGCTACGTACTGTAAGGGGGGGTTCCTGCTAGCACCATCTGGGTATAGATTGTTCATTACTTCCCCAATTGCGGTTGGGCAGACTCTAGTATTTTAATATCTCAAAAGAAGCTGAAAGAATTGAACTCAAGAATGGAAACCTGCTCTAAGCAAATAAGCCAAATTATATTTAAAAACACTATTTTCTGAGCAGCTTCTAATGGAAAGTTTCAAATACCTGTCTCATTGACATCGAGAACAATTGCTGATTTTTACATTCCACTTGCCTATAATTTGAGAGAGAGAATGGCTGTGTTTTTATACCACTCCGGGCTGATTTATTAACGTAGTGCTGCTGGTTTAAAACTGAAGTGAACTTTCACACTATTGTTTTGTAGGAGTGGGTTTTCAATCTAAGTTGTGAAGCCTGTTGTGCAGGGTATAGTGACTGAACTCAGTCTGTTCTGTCTGCTACACCAGGAGGCTGATAATGGAAGAATTGGTGAAGGGGGCCAACGCCATGCAAGTTATCTCACAGCCGCAGATGCTGGATAAACTGAGAGAGGCAGAATCGCTGCTGGACGGCATCCAGAGTGGCCTCAATGAATACTTGGAAAAGAAGAGACTCTTCTTCCCCCGGTAAATGAAAATCAAATCCCTCTCTCTCTCTCTCTCACTTCTATCACTTCTTTTTAATGTGGTTCTCCCCCTCTCTCCCCCCTCTCAGATTTTTCTTCCTCTCTAATGACGAGCTGCTGGAAATTCTCTCTGAGACAAAGGATCCGCTCCGAGTCCAGCCCCATTTAAAGAAGTGTTTTGAAGGGATCGCACAGCTCACCTTCAACAAGGAGAAGGAGATCACTCACATTGAGTCAACGGAAGGTGAAAGAGTGGAGCTGGTCCTTCGTATCAACCCATCCAGAGCCAAGGACCTGGTGGAAAAGTGGCTCTACGAGGTGAAATGGCTACTTTAGCTCTGCTTTGTTAGGTTAGCTGGAAAGGTTTATACAACCACGGGCCAGTCTCCCACTAACACCACACATTCCTCTTTCTCCTTCACTGTTTCAGCGTGAGGGAATATTCCATCTTCTGCAAAGGACACAGTAAATATTGTCCACCTTGTATTTTAAAGATGATTGCGTCTTCGATGCGTAGCTAAAAGGACTCGAACCAAAACTTATTCCTGAATGACTCACAGCTTAAACTGTATCCAACATCAACAAGAAAAAGAATAAGATAATCAAAGAGGGGGCATAAAAAATATTAACAAGCAAGATTATGGGAAACCCAGAGATGTTTTACCAGGATATATATAGAGAGCAAAAGGATAGTTAAAGAAACAGAGGGACCTGTAAGAGGAGGAGAAGGGAACTTGTGTGAAGATGCAGAGGATCATGAATCATAGAACCCTACAGCGCAATAAGAGACATTTGTCCCATCGAGTCTGCACCAAACACAATCCCACCCAGGCCCTAGCCATATATCCCTACATATCCCTGTAGAATCTTCATAGAATCCCTCCAGTGCAGAAAGAGGCCATTTGGCCCATCTGCACTGACCACAATCCCACCCAGATCCTATCCCCATAACCCCTTAGCTAGTCCCATAGAACAATACAGCACAGAACAGGCCCTTCGGCCTTCGATGTTGTGCCGACCAAAATAAAAAGCAATGCCCCTCCTAACTAAACCATTCCCTTCTCATCCATATAATTATCAACTAACCTCTTAAACGCCACCAAACTTGGCGCATCTACAACAGCTGCAGGCAGGGCATTCCAATCCCTAATCACTCTTTGAGTAAAGAACCTACCTCTGATATCCGTCCTATAACTCATACCCCTTAATTTAAAGCTGTGTCCCCTCGTGCTAGCATTCTCCATCCTAGGAAAAAGGCTATCAATGTCCACCCTATCTAAACCTCTAATCATCTTATATGCTTCAATAAGATCCCCTCTTAGCCGCCCCCTTTCTAACGAAAACAACCTCAAATCCTTCAACCTCTCCTCATAGGACCTGCCCTCCATACCAGGCAACATCCTGGTAAACCTCCTCTGTACCCTCTCCAAAGCCTCCACATCTTTATTATAATGCGGGGACCAGAACTGCACACAATACTCCAAGTGCGGCCGCACTAGAGTTTTGTACAGTTGCAACATGACGTTGCGGCTCCGAAATTCAATCCCCCTACCCATAAAAGCTAAGACTCCATATGCCTTCTTAACAACTTTATCCACTTGACTGCCTACTTTCAGGGATCTATTGACACATACACCAAGATCCTTCTGTTCCTCAACACTATTAAGAGCCCTACCATTAGCCCTATACTCTACACATTTATTGTTCCTGCCAAAGTGCAGTACCTCACACTTTTCCACATTAAACTCCATTTGCCACCTCTCGGCCCAGCTCTGCAACTTGTCCAAGTCACTCTGTAAACTAAAACACCCCTCTTCACTATCTACCACACCACCAACTTTAGTATCATCTGCAAATTAACTGATCCATCCCTCAATACCCTCATCCAGATCATTTATAAAAATTACAAACAGCAGGGGCCCCAAAACAGACCCCTGAGGCACACCACTCGTCACCGAACTCCACGATGAATATCTCCCATCAACCACCACCCTCTGTCTTCTATCTGCCAGCCAATTTCTAATCCAATTAGCTAAATAACCCTCTATTCCACACATCTGCATTTTCTGTAGAAGTCTTCCATGGGCCACCTTATCAAAAGCCTTACTAAAGTCCATATACACTACATCAACCGCCTTACCCCCATCCAACTCTCTGGTCACTTTCTCAAAAAACTCAATGAGGTTAGTAAGGCATGACCTACCCTTCACGAAACCATGCTGACTATCCCCAATCAATTCATTTCTCTCTAAATAACTATAAATCCTATCCCTAATAATTCTCTCCAATACTTTGCCCACAACAGAAGTAAGACTCACTGGCCTATAATTCCCTGGAAGGTCTCTCTTTCCCTTCTTGAACAATGGGACCACATTCGCTATCCTCCAGTCCTCCGGAACCACACCCGTAACCAACGACGACCTGAAGATCAGAGCCAGAGGCTCTGCAATCTCCTCTCTTGACTCCCAGAGAATCCTAGGGTAAATCCCGTCCGGCCCAGGGGACTTATCCAACTTCAAACCCTCGAGAATTTCTAACACATCCTCCCTATCCTCTACAATACTCCCCAATTTGCAACCCTGTACCTCAGTGCTCTCCATAGCTACATTTCCAGCACTCTGCGTGAATACCGAAGAGAAATATTTATTCAGTGCCTCTCCAATCTCTTCAGGCTCCAGTCACAACTTCCCACTGCTGTCCATGACTGGCCCTAATCTTGCCCTAACCAATCTTCTATTCTTAACATATCGAAAGAAAGCTTTAGGATTCTCCTTAATCCTATCAGCCAACATCTTCTGTGTCCCCTCTTAGCTCTCCTCAATTCACTTTTTACCTCCTTCCTGGCTAATCTATAGCTATCCATTGCACTATCTGAGCCTTCACGCCTCATCCTGACATAAGCCTCCTTTTTCTTCTTAACCAGCAAATCAACTTTTTTCGTACACCAAGGCTCTCTTACTCGACCATTTCCTCCCTACCTGACAGGGACATACTTATCAAGGACTCGCAGCAGCTGCTCCTTGAATAAGCACCACATTCCAGATGTTCCCAGTCCCTGTAGTTTCCTAGTCCAATCTATGCACCCTAATTCTCTCATGATGGCCTCATAATTACCCTTCCCCCAGCTATAACTACTGCCCCCAGCTTCATGCCTATCCCTATCCATCACTAAGGTGAACGTAACCGAATTGTGGTCACTACCACCAAAATGTTCACTAACTTCCAAGCCTAACACCTGGTCTGGCTCATTGCCCAGCACCAAATCCAATGTAGCCTCACCTCTAGTTGGCCTATCTACATACTGAGTCAAAAAACCTTCCTGCACACTCTGTACGAAAACTGCCCCCTCTAACGAGCTAGAGCTATAGCTATTCCAATCAATATTAGCAAAGTTAAAGTCCCCCATCACAAATACCCTACTACTTTCACTCCTAATCAGAATTGACTTCGCAATCCTTTCCTCAACCTCTCTAGAACTATTAGGAGGTCTGTAAAAGACCCCCAACAGGGTGACCTCTCCTCTCCTGTTTCTAATCTCAGCCCATACTACCTCAACAGACAAGTCCTCATCAAACTCCTTTTCTATCACCGTGATACAGTCTTTGACCAATAACGCCACTCCTCCCCCCCTTCTACCTCCTTCTCTACTCCGACTAAAGCATTTGTAACCCGGAACCTGCAACATCCATTCCTGTCCCTGCTCTACCCAAGTCTCTGAAATGGCCACAACATCGAAGTTCCAGGTACTGGCCCAAGCTGCAAGTTCCTCCCCCTTATTGCGATTAAAAGTATTAAAGTATACACATTATACTTGCATTAAAGTATACGCATTTCAAACCATGCCCCACCCCACCCGTACGCCGCTGTGTTTTACAACTCTCTTCTATAACCCCCCTACTCTCATCCCTCTCAGCACCCCAACTACTTAGGATCCCACCACCCCCCCCGAATCAGTTTAAAGCCCCCATCATAGCCTTAGCAAATTTTCCCCCAAAGATATTAGTCCCCCTCTGGTTCAGGTGTAGACCATCTCTCTTGAAGAGGTCCCACCTATCCCAGAATGAGTCCCAATTGTTAAGGAACCTGAACCCCTCCCTCCTGCACCATCCTCGCAGCCATGAGTTCAAACTATCCCTTTCTCTGTTCATCTCTAAACTATCTCTTGGCACAGGCAAGAGGCCAGAGATAACCACTCTGCCTGTTATGGACCTAAGCTTCCACCCTAACTCCATAAATTTCTGTTTAATATCCCCTTCCCTTGTCCTACCTACATCATGTGCCCCCACATGAACAATGACTTGGGGCTGACTCCCCTCACCCTTAAGAATCCTAAAAACCCGATCTGCGACATCCTGGACCCCAGCCCCTGGGAGGCAACACACCAGCCCTGAGTCCTGTTTGTTACTATTTACCCTCCTATCTGTCCCTCTAACTATGGAGTCTCCTATAACTAGGCCTAATCTCTTATTCCCCCCACCCACCTTAGCATTCTCAGCAGGCTCACCCCCAGAGACCTGCTCCCTTTGGTCAGATCCAGTTGATTCTTCCTCAACTGTAGCCTCCAAGACAGAAAATTTATTTTGGAGGGGAACAGCCCCAGGGGATTGTCTCCCCGATTGCTTCTTACCCCTCCTCCTAATAGTTACCCAATTATCACTTATAGGAGTTACAAGCTCTTTGTTACTCCTGCCTATATCCTCCTCAACCTCTCGAATTACCCTGAGCTCCTCTAATTCCAGCTCCAGCTCCTTAACACGATCCTCAAGGAGCTGCAAATGTGCACACTTCCTGCAGGTATAATCAGCAGGAACACTACTGGTGTCCCTCACCTCGTACATACTGCAGGAGGTGCAACGTACTGCCTGCACTGCCATCACTGTTACTTTAATTTCCAGGAGAGAGAAAAAAAAACTTCTCACACACTTTTATTATTAGGTTAGAGGAGGGGGGAGGGTGGGATACTCTACCTGTGTAGAGTATCGGGTTTCCTCTCTGGACCAATTTATAGAACTCAGTAAGAATTTAGCAACACCAATTATTAATCCAACCGATTTATTTGATAGTAAAATAGCGAGCTTTCAACACTCCCGTGTCTTCATCAGGCAAGTGCAGTGTTCTGGTCTGCAATAGCACACATCAGCACAGACAGTAAGAGATTGCTGATTAGAATGCGAATCCTTACATCTAACCTGCTATTCAAGTGTTAAAGTGGCTAACAATGTGTGTGAAGGGAATCCTGAGCATGGTTAGAGAATTGTGTATTTTCTCCAGACAGCACAGTAAGTGAGGTTTTTTGCTAACCCAGGCAAGTTACGGGGGTTACAGATAATGTGTCATGAAGCCAAGATCCCTGTTAAGACTGTCCTCGTGTGCGGAACTTTATAGAGTCAGAGAGAAAAACTACAACTACCGGCAGCCCCTAGTGACGACTTCCGGTTACAAGTTAGTTTAAATAAAAAAACGGCAAAAACTACTCCCGCTCGCTGTTTTAAACAAAGAGAAAAGTTAAAAAGCTACTTAACAATCGAACTTCTCGCTCTCCCAAATCGCTGCCTCTCCGTGCTGCTCCAATGGAACAATGAGGCCGATACCCAGAGATACTTAGTGTCCCCTGACACTAAGGGCTAATTTAGCATGGCCATTCAACCTAACCTGAGCATCTTTGGACTGTGGAATGACACCAGAGCATCCGGAGGAAACCCACACAGACATGGGGAGAATGTGCAAACTCCACACAGACAGTGACCTGAAGCTAGAATTCAACCCGGGTCCCTGGCGCTATGAGGCAGCAGCACTAACCACTGTGCCATGCAATCAAATTATCAATAGTAAGATCAATTCAATATCAGGCAACTCCATTCAAAGGTCTGATAGTAGCAGGCTAGCGGCCACCCTTGAGTTGGTTAGTACGTGTCAGGAGTGGAATGGAATATTGTCCACTTACCTGGGTGAGTGCAGCTCCAACAACATCTCAAGAAAATCTACACATCTCAGGACACTAAGGGGCAATTTTAGCATGGCTAATCAACCTAACCCATTAATCTTTGGACTGTGGGAGGAAAGTGGAGTACCTGGAGGAAATCCACACAGACACGAGGAGAATGTGCAAACTCCACACAGACAGTGACCCAAACTGGGAATCAAACTCAGGTCTCTGGAGCTGTGAAGCAGCAGTGCCAACCACTGTGCTACCGTGCCGCTCAATGATGGGAAGAGATTTAAATGAATTATTGTCTCCATGTTCACATGGGAAAGGGATGGTGCAGGTACAGTAATTCCAAGAGGAACAGTGTGAAATATTGGATGGAATAACCATAATGAGAGAGGAAATGTTTGAAGAGTTGGAATCCTTGAAAGTGGATAAGTCGCCAGGGCCGGATGGATTGTTCCTTAGCGTGAAGGAGGTCAGGAAGGAGATAGCAAATGCTCTGAGGATTATTTTCCAATCTCCAGTAGACACAGGAGAAGTGCTGGAGGACTGGGGGAATGCAAATGTGGTTCTGTTGTTTAAAAAGGGTAGGAGTGAAATGCCAGTTAGTCTTACTTTAGTGGTGGGAAAATTGTTTGAATCGAGCCTGAGAGATAGGAAAACCTGTCAGTTAGAAAGATAAGGATTACTCAGGAATGGTTAGTATGGCTTTGTCCAAGGGAAGGTCATGACTTATAAAATTTGATTGAATTCTTTGAGGAGGTGATGAGAATTGATGAGTGGATGTTGTCTATATGGATTTGAGTCAGGCATTTGACAAGGTCCCACATGGCAGACTGGTCAAACAAGTAAAAGCCCGTTGGATTTAGAGAGAGAGATGACCTAAAGAGAGTGTCCCTGATGGATGTACATAAAGCATATGAAGGGCTGATGGTTAAAAGAGTTAACTCTGTATCAGATTGTGGGAGCAGGAGGCTGAAGGGTTTCTGAGGTGAGGAACAGACACAGGGAGCTGATTGGAGATTGATAAATTGGATGTAAAGTTGGCTTAGTAACAGGAAACAAAGAGTAACGATCAATGGCTGCCTTCGAGAATGGAAAACTGATTCACATGGTGTTCTGACAAACCTCTTACTGTGTTTACCCCAGTCCAACGTCTCTACGTCACGTGGTGTTCTGCAGGACTCCGTGTTGGAATTCCTGCTGGTTGTTTTATATATTAACCATTTGGACCTCAGCGTGACGGGAACAATTGGGAAATTTGCAGGCGACACAAAAATAGTGTCGAGGATAGCTGTAAACTCCAGAATGATGTAGATGGGTTAGTGGAAGGGGCAAGAATGTAGCAGATAGAGTTCAACTCTGATAAATATGAGGTAACACAATTCAGGAGGTCAAACAGGAGAAGGAAATATGCATAATTAGGAATTTACTGAGAGGGATAGATAAAGTGAGAGATTTTGGCATGCAAATGTACAGGTCGCTGAAGGTAGCTGTAAAGATACATAACGTTGTAAAGTAGACATATGGAACACTCTACTTCATCGGCAGAGGTACAGACTGTAAAAGTAGGAATATAATGATGCAACTGTGTAAGATACTAGTGAGCCTGCAACTGGAGTGTGGTGTGAAGTTCTGGCCACCATTTTACAGGAAGTAGTGATTACACTGGATAGTTTGTGGAGAAAATTTACCAGAATGTTGCCAGAGCTGGAGAATTGTAGCTATGAGGAGAGATTGAATCAATTGGGGTTGTTTTCCTTGGAATAGAGAAGGTTGAGAGGTGTAACAGAACCATAGAAACTCAGCATAAAAGGAGGCTATTTCACCCATCTTATCCATACTAACCCAAGGACACCCCGGTGACCTTTCTAACCCCACCTTCCTACACCCGGCCCAGAGCCCTTATAACTTACAACACTTAATATGCAGATCTTTTAAAAAGTACCTGGATCGGCTGTAAACACAGTAAAAAGTCTGACAACACTACAGTTTAACTCCAACCAATTTATTTGATAGTAAACTTGCAAGCTTATTATCAAATAAATCAATTGGATTCTAACCTGGTGTTGTCAGGCTTCTTACCATGTTTACCCCAGTCTAACGCCAGCATCTCTACATCATGTCTGCAGAAACTACGGGGCTCTGGGCCGAGTTGAGGAAAGCGGGATTAGAAAGGGTATCGGGTTGTTTTGTTAGTTTATTTAATAGTGTCACAAGTAGGCTTTCATTAACATTGCAATGAAGTTACTGTGAAAATCACACTGCGACCCTGGTACACTGAGAGAGAATTTCTCAATGCACCCAACCTGCACATCTTCCAGACTGTGAGGAAACCCACAGACACAGAAAGACTCCATACAGACAGTCACCCAAAGCTGGAAATTGAATCCAGGTGCCTGGCGCTGTGAGGCAGTAGTGCTCAGCATTGTGCCATCGTGAAGGATCAGCATGAGCAAGATGGGCTGAATGGCCCCCCCCTTGTGCTTTATCATTTCTAAATTCTATGGTTCCATCTGATTTATGAAAAGCTTCGGTAACTTTCACCTACATGATTGTGTGTGTGATAATTGAACATTGTCAAGGATAATGTTCAATTAAACCTGAGGTCATTCTTTATCTTTCTAACTGTTTGATATAGTCCTTGCACAGTAGTTGAACAGTCAGAGAGGACAGTATTGTCATACAGACCTCACTGTGTCGTGGCGCTGGGTTACAGCGATTAGCTGTTTTTAATCATTATCCAAGCCTCTGTAAATTCCTCTCTTCGTCCTTTGCTAGTTCAGAGTCAATGTGAAATGTTGATAACCTGAGAGACGCAGACAATTTTCACATGTAACATCTGCTTTACATCAAAGTCTGGGAGTGATTGAATCATCAGCTATGTGGGATAATCAACAACACAAAACCCGTGACAACAAACCCCCTCCCAATCTCCAGCCTCCTGTAAACTCTGCCTATATCTGTGATGATTACATTCCATAGAGTGTGCAAACTAAATGGTCCAAATTCAATTCAGAACTAGCTGCACCATCATTGATTCTTTGCTCACTGTTCAGGAACAGTGAAATTATATTGGATAGGATTTTCCAGACCCGACAACATACTGTCGGAATACTCTGCCTGGTCCTGTCAAAGGTCAGCGGGTCCCGCCACAATGGGGGGTCAGGAAATCCTGGCCTTAATTTGGGGAAGAGAAACAAATGATTGTGTATTAGGAGTTTGCACATTCTCCTAGTATCTGCATGGGTTTCCTCCGGGTGCTCCAGTTTCCTCCCACAGTCCAAGGATGTGCAGGTTAGGTTGATTGGCCATGATAAAATTGTCTTGAGATGAATAGATTAGTGGGTAAAAATATGTAGGGATGTGGGGATAAGGCCTGGATGGGATTGTGGTAGGTGCAGACTCGATGGGCTGAATGACCTCTCTCTGTACTGTAGGGATTCTGTGATTTTGATGGAGGTATAGAATATTGTGAGGGGCTTAATAGGGTAGATGCTGGGAGAGTGTTTCCATATCGGCACGATGGCACAGTGGCTAACACTGCTGCCTCACAGCGCCAGGGACCTGGGTTCAATTCCCACCTTGGATGTAGAGTTTGCACAGTTTCCCCCAGGTGCTCCAGTTTCCTCCCACAGTCCAAAGGACATGTTGGTTCGGTGCACTGACCTGCTAAATTCACCCTTTGTGTACTCGAATAGGTGTTAGAGTGTGGTGACTAAGGAATTTTCAGAGTAATTTCATTGCAGTGTAAATGTAAGCCTAAATGTGATATGAATAAATTAACTTTAAAAAAACTTGAAAAATTTAAGACAGATGAGAAGGAATCTCAATACTCAGAGGGCCATTATCTGTGGAATTCCACTCACCCCCTCCACGAACACACACACATCCAGACACGTACCACCACACACACACAGTCACGCATACACACACAAACATGCACATGCACACCCACATGCACACACACATGCCCACACACGGCAGTAGAAGTTGGGTCATTGAATAGATTCAAGACTGAGCTAGAGAGATTGTTGGTCAATAAGGGAGTTGTGTTCTGGGGAACAGACAGGAAGATGGAAGTGGGGCCACAGTCAGATCAGGCCTGCTCTGATTAAACAGCAGAGCAGGCTGAAAGGACCTACCTCCCCCCGCCCGTCTCCCTATAAAGCTGCAGCATTACCTCCTGACTCCTGAACTCAATCCCTCGATGAATGAAGGCCAGTACACAGTAAGCTTTCTTAACCACATCCTCCACCTGGGAGGCCGATTTGAGAGTCTTATGGACCCGGACCCCAAGATCCCTCTGCTCTTCCAAACAGCTAAGACTCCTACCTTTGATAGTGTACTCATTCATCCCGTTGGATCTGCCAAAATGGACCTCAACACATTTATCCGCATTGAAGTCCATCTGCCACTTCTCCGCCCAGTCTTGCATCCTGTCGATGTCATGCTGCAACTTCTGACATCCCTCCAAACCATCCACAACACCACCGACCTTTGTGTCATCGGCGAACTTACTCACCGATGACACGAAGGTCGGTGGTGTTGTGGATGGTCTGGAGGGATGTCAGAAGTTGCAGCATGACATCGACAGGATGCAAGACTGGGCGGAGAAGTGGCAGATGGACTTCAATGCGGATAAATGTGTTGAGGTCCATTTTGGCAGATCCAACGGGATGAATGAGTACACTATCAAAGGTAGGAGTCTTAGCTGTGTGGAAGAGCAGAGGGATCTTGGGGTCCGGGTCCATAAGACTCTCAAATCGGCCTCCCAGGTGGAGGATGTGGTTAAGAAAGCTTACGGTGTACTGGCCTTCATTCATCGAGGGATTGAGTTCAGGAGTCAGGAGGTAATGCTGCAGCTTTATAGGACCCTTGTCAGACCACACTTGGAGTACTGTGCGCAGTTCTGGTCGCCTCACTATAGGAAGGACGTGGAAGCTATTGAAAGGGTGCAGAGGAGATTTACAAGGATGTTGCCTGGATTGGGAGGCATGCCTTATGAAGACAGGTTGAGGGAGCTGGGACTGTTCTCCCTGGAGAGACGAAGGTTGAGAGGCGACCTGATAGAGGTTTACAAGATGTTGAGAGGAATAGATAGGGTGGACTCTCAGAGACTATTTCCCAGGGCTGAAATGGTCGCGACGAGAGGGCACAGATTTAAGGTGCAGGGAAGCAAGTACAGAGGGGATGCTAGGGGAAAGTTTTTCACTCAGAGGGTGGTGAGTGAATGGAATCGGCTGCCGTCGGTGGTGGTCAAGGCGAACTCGCTGGGGTCTTTTAAAAGACTTCTGGATGAGTATATGGGATCCAATGGGATTGGGGGTTATAGATAGGTCTATGGCTGGGTAGGTTTTGATGTGTTCGGCACAACTTGTGGGCCAAAGGGCCTGTTTGTGCTGTAGTGTTCTATGTTCTATGTTCCCGCTGCTATTTTATAAGATCTTCTGATTGAATCTAATAGCTGAATGGATTGGACTCAGAAAAATTCTTGTTGGGAAGATCAGCACTCAGCCAAAACCGTTAGCTCTCAGCCAATCAGAAGCTGGCAGCTCCTGTGCTCAGCAGCACCATTGTTGAGTTTATCAGTGTCACAGTAGGCTTACATTAACACTGCAATGAAGTTACTGTGAAAATCCCCTATTCGTCACACTCCGGCGCCTGTTCGGGTACACTGAGGGAGAATTTAGCACGGCCAATCCACCCTAGCAACATGTCTTCCAGAATATGGGAGGAAACGGGAGCCACTGGGGGAAATCCACAGGGGAGGACATGCAGCCTCCACACAGAAAGTGACCCAAGCCGGGAATTGAACCCGAGTCCCAGGCGTTGAGGCAGCCGTGCCACCGTGCCACTGTAGCTACTATGGGAAGGACAGACACTGCGGTCCCAGGATCGGGCAGTCACCCAGGCCATAAATAATGTGAAAGGAAGGATTTTGTTGGGTGGGTATTACGGCTGAGGTGGGGTGTAGGTGGGCAGCGAGGGGCATAGAACATAGAACAATACAGCACAGAACAGGCCCTTCGGCCTTCGATGTTGTGCCGACCAAAATAAAAAGCAATGCCCCTCCAAACTAAACCATTCCCTTCTCTTCCATATACTTATCAATTAACCTCTTAAACGCCACCAAACTTGGCGCATCTACAACAGCTGCAGGCAGGGCATTCCACTCCCTAATCACTCTTTGAGTAAAGAACCTACCTATGATATCCGTCCTATAACTCATACCCCTTAATTTAAAGCTGTGTCCCCTCGTGCTAGCTTTCTCCATCCTAGGAAAAAAGGCTATCACTGTCCACCCTATCTAAACCTCTAATCATCTTATATGCTTCAATAAGATCCCCTCTTAGCCGCCTCCTTTCTAACGAAAACAACCTCCAATCCTTCAACCTCTCTTCATAGGACCTGCCCTCCATACCAGGCAACATCCTGGTAACCCTCCTCTGTACCCTCTCCAATGCCTCCACATCTTTCTTATAATGTGGGGACCAGAACTGCACACAATACTCCAAGTGCGGCCGCACTAGAGTTTTGTACAGTTGCAACATGATGCTGCGGCTCCTAAATTCAATCCCCCTACCAATAAAAGCTAAGACTCCATATGCCTTCTTAACAACTTTATCCACTTGACTGACTACTTTCAGGGATCTATTGACACATACACCAAGATCCTTCTGTTCCTCAACACTATTAAGAGCCCTACCATTAGCCCTATACTCTACACATTTATTGTTCCTGCCAAAGTGCATTACCTCACACTTTTCCACATTAAACTCCATTTGCCACCTCTCGGCCCAGCTCTGCAACTTGTCCAAGTCACTCTGTAAACTAAAACCCCCCTCTTCACTATCTACCACTCCACCAACTTTAGTATCATCTGCAAATTTACTGATCCATCCCTCAATACCCTCATCCACATCATTTATAAAAATTACAAACAGCAGGGGCCCCAAAACAGACCCCTGAGGCACACCACTCGTCACCGAACTCCACGATGAATATCTCCCATCAACCACCACCCTCTGTCTTCTATCTGCCAGCCAATTTCTAATCCAATTAGCTAAATCACCCTCTATTCCACACATCTGCATTTTCTGTAGAAGTCTTCCATGGGCCACCTTATCAAACGCCTTACTAAAGTCCATATATACTACATCAACCGCCTTACCCCCATCCACCTCTCTGGTCACTTTCTCAAAAAACTCAATGAGGTTAGTAAGGCATGACCTACCCTTCACGAAACCATGCTGACTATCCCCAATCAATTCATTTCTCTCTAAATTACTATAAATCCTATCCCTAATAATTCTCTCCAATACCTTGCCCACAACAGAAGTAAGACTCACTGGCCTATAATTCCCTGGAAGGTCTCCCTTCCCCTTCTTAAACAATGGGACCACATTCGCTATCCTCCAGTCCTCCGGAACCACACCCGTAACCAACGACGACCTGAAGATCAGAGCCAGAGGCTCTGCAATCTCCTCTCTTGCCTCCCAGAGAATCCTAGGGTAAATCCCGTCCGGCCCAGGGGACTTATCCAACTTCAAACCCTCGAGAATATCTAGCACATCCTCCCTATCTACTACAATACTTCCCAATTTGCAACCCTGTACCTCAGTGTTCTCCACAACTACATTTCCAGCACTCTGCGTGAATACCGAAGAGAAATATTTATTCAGTGCCTCACCAATCTCTTCAGGCTCCACGCACAACTTCCCACTGCTGTCTATGACTGGCCCTAATCTTGCCCTAACCAATCTTCTATTCTTAACATATCTAAAGAAAGCTTTAGGATTCTCCTTAATCCTATCAGCCAAAATCTTCTCGTGTCCCCTCTTAGCTCTCCTCAATTCACTCTTTACCTCCCTCCTGGCTAATCTATAGCTATCCATTGCACTATCTGAGCCTTCAAGCCTCATCCTGACATAAGCCTCCTTTTTCTTCTTAACCAGCAAATCAACTTTTTTCGTACACCAAGGCTCTCTTACTCGTCCATTTCCTCCCTGCCTGACAGGGACATACTTATCAAGGACTCGCAGCAGCTGCTCCTTGAATAAGCACCACATTCCAGATGTTCCCAGTCCCTGTAGTTTCCTAGTCCAATCTATGCACCCTAATTCTCTCCTGATGGCCTCATAATTACCCTTCCCCCAGCTATAACTACAGCCCCCAGCTTCATGCCTATCCCTGTCCATCACTAAGGTGAACGTAACCGAATTGTGGTCACTATCACCAAAATGTTCACTAACTTCCAAGCCTAACACCTGGTCTGGCTCATTGCCCAGCACCAAATCCAATGTAGCCTCACCTCTAGTTGGCCTATCTACATACTGAGTCAAAAAACCTTCCTGCACACTCTGTACGAAAACTGACCCCTCTAACGAGCTAGAGCTATAGCTATTCCAATCAATATTAGCAAAGTTAAAGTCCCCCATCACAATTACCCTACTACTTTCACTCCTAATCAGAATTGACTTCGCAATCCTTTCCTCACCCTCTCTAGAACTATTAGGAGGTCTGTAAAAGACTCCCAACAGGGTGACCTCTCCTCTCCTGTTTCTAATCTCAGCCCATACTACCTCAACAGACAAGTCCTCATCAAACTTCTTTTCTATCACCGTGATACAGTCTTTGACCAATAATGCCACTCCTCCCCCCCTTCTACCTCCTTCTCTACTCCGACTAAAGCATTTGTACCCCGGAACCTGCAACATCCATTCCTGTCCCTGCTCTACCCAAGTCTCTGAAATGGCCACAACATCGAAGTTCCAGGTACTGGTCCAAGCTGCAAGTTCCTCCCCCTTATTGCGAATACTCCTTGCATTAAAGTATACGCATTTCAAACCATGCCCCACCCCACCCGTACGCCGCTGTGTTTTACAACTCTCTTCTATAACCCCCTTACTCTCATCCCTCTCGGCACCCCAACTACTTAGGATCCCACCCTAGGATCCTAAGTAGTTGGGGCCTGTGGCTAGGCCTAGGCCTGTGGCTCTCTCCAGCGCCCGTCTCCCTGCCCAACGTCGAGTCCTTTGATCAGTAATGAATGTTTATGATCAAACGGCCCCAGCTAACAGGGTAGGTTTTGGTGGGTCACAGGAACCTTGGTGCATAAACGTTGTGATGAACCTAGTCAGGAAGAAAAGAAAGGTGTACAGAAGTTTCAGAGAGGTGGAGATGTTAAGGATCTAGAGGAGTAAACGGGTTGTAAAAAGGAACTTAAAAAAGAAATTAGGAGAAGGGGTCATGAGAAGGCCTTGGCGAATAAGATTAAGGAGAATCCCAAGGCCTTCTACAAATATGTAAAGAGTAAAAGGATGAGAAGAGAAGGGATAGGACCTATAAAAGGTGAAGGGAGAAAAGTCTGTGTGGAACCAGAAGAAATGGCAGAGGTGCTTAATAAGTACTTTGCCTCAGTATTCACAGTGGAGAGTGATCTGGGGAGTTATACTACAGGATTGCGGCAAACTGAAAAGATTGATTATGTAGGTATTAAGAAAGAGGAGGTGTTGGTACTGTTAAATTCCATCAAGGTAGATAAGTCTCCAGGTCTGGATGGGATGTACCCAAGGTTACTGTGGGAGGTGAGGGAAGTGATCATCGCCCCTGGCGATGATCTTTGCATCATCAATGGAGACGGGAGAGGTTGCGGAAGATTGGAGGATTGTAGATGGGGGGGTTCCTATTTTCAAGAAGGGGAATAGGGATAGTCCGGGCAATTACCGACCAGTGAGTCTGACCTCAGTGGTCAGTAAGTTGATGGAGGGGATTCTGAGAGATAGGATTTATGAGCATTTAGAGAAATTCAATATGATCAGGAATAGTCAACATGGCTTTGTTAAGGGCAGATCGTGCCTTACGAGCCTAGCTGAGTTCTTTGAAAATGTGACTGAACACATTGACGAAGGAAGGGCAGTGGCCGTGGTGTACATGGATTTCAGCAAGGCGTTTGATAAGGTCCCCCATGCAAGAATTCTTGAGAAGGTGAGAGGGCATGGGATCCAAGGGGCTTTGGCCTTGTGGATCCAGAACTGGCTTGCCGGCAGAAGGCAGAGAGTGGTTGTGGATGGGTCTCCTTCTGCATAGAGGTCGGTCACCAGTGGAGTGCCCCAGGGATCTTTTCTGGGACCCCTGCTGTTTGTCATTTTCATAAATGACCTGGATGAGGAAGTGGAGGGATGGGTTAGTAAGTTCACCGACGATACAAAGGTTTGTGGTGTTGTGGATAGTCTGGAGGGATGTCTGAAGTTGCAGCGAGACATAGGTAGGATGCAAGACTGGGCGGAGAAGTGGCAGATGGACTTCAACGCAGATAAATGTGTGGTGGTCCATTTTAGCAGGACCAATGGGATGAAGCAGTATAATATCAAGGGTAGGAGTCTTGGCAGTGTTGAGGAGCAGAACGATCTCGGGGTCCGGGTCCATAGGATTCTTAAATCGGCCTTACTGGTGGTGGACATGGTCAAGAAGGCATATGGTGTACTGGCCTTCATTAATAGAGGAATTGAGTTTAGGAGTCAGGAGGTAATGCTGCAACTTTATAAGACCCTTGTCAGACCCCACTTGGAGTATTGTGTGCAGTTCTGGTCGCCTCACTATAGGAAGGATGTGGAAGCTATTGAGAGAGTTCAGAGGAGATTTACAAGGATGTTGCCCGGATTGGGGGGCATGCCTTATGAAGATAGGTTGAGAGAGCTAGGTCTCTTCTCCCTGGAGAGAGGAAGGTTGAGAGGCGACCTGATAAAGGTTTATAAGATGTTGAGGTATAGATCAGGTGGATTCTCAGAGGTTATTTCCCAGGGCTGAAATGGTCGCTACGAGAGGACACAGGTTTAAGGTGCTGGGAAGCAAATACAGAGGAGATGTTAGGGGTAAGTTTTTCACTCAGAAGGTGAGTGAATGGAATCGGCTGCCGTTGGTGTGGTGGAGGCAAACTCGCTGGGGTCTTTTAAGAGACCTCTGGATAAGTACATGGGATTTAATGGGATTGGGAGTTATAGATATATGGTAGGTAGGGATATGCTCAACGCAACTTGTGGGCGGAAGAGCCTGTTTGTGCTGTATGTTCTATGTTCTATACCATGGGGATGAGTGAGATTTTTGGAAGAATAGAAAATCAGAATATTTGTTGAAAGGTGGGAAACTTTTAAATGTTGATGTTCTGGGAGACTTGGTGCACTGATGCTCAGAATGATAGCCTGTGTGTAGAGCGGCAATTAGAAAAGCAAATAACTTAATGGTGTTTTTTACAAGGGGGGGGGGGTGGTGGATGCAGGAATAAGGAGATCTTGTAGCAGTTCTTTCACGGTTTGGTGAGGTCAGATCAGGAATACTATGGGCTGTTTCTGTCTCCACATTGAAGGAAGGATAAACTTGCTTTGAAGGCTGTACAACAGGGGGGTTTAACTTGATTGGAATGACATTCTGTGGTAAAAAGCTGAGTAAATGGGGTCAATATTTTCTGAAATTTAGAAGAACAAGAGATGATTCTGAAGGGGTTTGAAAGGGTAAATACTGGGAGGTTGTTTCTGTTGAGCGAAGAATCTAGGACATGGGGTGCAGTGTCAGGTCCATCATTTAACACCCAGATCGGAACAAATGTCTTTGTTCGGGGGTTTGGAACTCTCTATTTGTCAGGTTTGGTGATGCTGCATCATTTAACATATTTAAAGAATAGACAGAGTGGGATGTCTCAGGGGATTGAGTGAAATAGCAAATGGGAAGGACGTAGAAACATAGAAAAACTACAGCACAAACAGGCCCTTTGGCCCACAAGTTGCGCTGATGATATCCCTACCTACTAGGCTTATCTATAACCCTCGATCTTACTAAGTCCCATGTACTCATTCAGAAGTCTCTTAAAAGATCCTATCAAATCCACCTCCACTATCACAATGGCAGCCGATTCCACTCACCCACCGCCCTCTGAGTGAAAAACTTACATACAACATAGAACATTACAGCACAGTACAGGCCCTTCGGCCCTCTATGTTGTGCCGACCAATCTAATGACCCTCTATCCTAAACTATTCCAATATTATCCATAGGCCTATCCACTGCCCATTTGAACGCCCTTAAACTTGGCGAGTCCACAACTGCTGCAGGCAGGGCATTCCACGCCTTTACTACCCTCTGAGTAAAAAACCTACCTCTAACATCCATCCTATAAATACAGGGGTATTTAAAGCTATACCCCTGACATCTCCTCTGTACCTACTCTCTGGCACCTTAAACCTGTGTCATTTTGTGGCAGCCATTTCAGCCCTGGGAAATAGCCTCTGAGAATCCACTCTATCTATTCCTCTCAACATCTTATAAACCTCTATCAGGTCACCTCTCAACCTTCATCTCTCCAGTGAGAAAAGCTCCCTCAACCTATCCTCATAAGGCCTGCCCTCCAATCCAGGTAACATCCTTGTAAATCTCCTCTCCATCCTCTCAATAGCTCCCACATCCACATGTTAAGACATAAAATCACCATTGGTCATGTTTGTCAAGTTTTTGTCTAATAGGTGAGTGTTTTAACTGTGGTTGAGTGAGGCTGAGAGGGAACTCCACAACAAGACGGTGACAGCCTTAGTAATGGAGAGGATATAGGATCAGAAACTCGGCTCCAAATAAAACAAGCAGTCTGATCCACTCTCAGACAAGGAGACAGATTGATGGAAGCTATGCTTTGATGTGGGAGATATTGATGGTACAGGATTAGGTGATGGACACGCTGTTTGATGAGATGTTGAGAGAGCTTGTAGTGAGAGATCCAGACCAGGAAGTTTTTAGTTGGATGTCGCACAGTTCCCATCATCCTTAGACCTTCAAACAACCTCCCAACTTTCCAGCACTGTTGGTTCCTGAAACATCCTCTTGTTGCTAAGTGACAGACCACAGATTGCTGTTGTACAAATAGTTTAAAACACAGTCATATCGGACCAAACCCTGTACATTGAGAATTATATTAACAATGAAGGTGATTGAAGCTCAGTAAGTTCAGTCTAGTGTGTAATTATATCTATTGTTGATCTTTAAAAAGCAATATAGAAAGAAATAAACTGCTAGAATCATGGCAAATAGAAATCTAGTTATTTAATTATTAATCAGTAATCAGGACAAACTGCATGAGTTTTGTGGTACTCTAACCTTGATGCTCAACATTGATGGGTGTTCTCGACCCTACGGAAAGAAATGGGAACATGAAGGTCAGTAGTCAAAACTGAACATTTTCTACCACTGATGAATTTTTTTTTAACCCTTGTACCAACTGGAATGTCGGCAATCTTCTCTGTCAAGTATTTAAGATCAGGGTTTTGAAATGGATTTGTTACAGTCTGTGTTCTGGTGACTGCTCCTTTATTGAGTCCAATTTCACAATTTTCCATGGGAGGAAGGAGGAAGAATTCCTGTTCTTGGGGCTAGCAGTCCAGCAGCACTATCACACTGCCCAGGGAATGATAGACCGGCTCTGTGACAGCAGCAGTGGGTTGTGGAAATACCGTGGATTTGTTAAATCTTGTGTAGCAGTCAATGCAGTTTGAAAACGCTCTTACGTAAAGGAGCACAAGATGACGCTTTACTTTTAAAGAAGAGACGATACCAAATAAAGAATACAATCAGTGTCGCCAGTAATGAAGATGGATTCGCTGGGGTGCTTTATGGCTTTTTATTCCTATGTGATTGGGATATAGTTGTACATAGGAATGAAAGCCATGGAATACTCAGTGACAGACTGCAGGGTACACCACGGGGAATATTCCAAACCGTGCTACAGGTATAAACTGTCTTCTGTCATCAGTTGACATCCAACCCATCTTCAATCAGGTCATCTGTAATAAACAAGGATCGTAGTACCACTTGCAATATGAGATATGTAAATTATCAGACCAGTTTGACCTGGTAATCTGCCTCGTTCACACTCATACTGAGGCATTTGCTCACGAGCTAATTATTATTCATTTTTTTAAAGGAGTTTATCATTTTAGGGCTGGGTTAGAAAGGTGTTATCACAATTTGATTTGCTCTTTTTCAATGACATCTCTTTTAAAAAGTGCGTGTGTTTAAATTCACTTGGTCCGTTTTTTTTAGTTGTGAATGCTGTGGCTAACATTGAAGCTAGCCTCAGTCTCAGAGTGATGTGAAGCATATCAGAATCATTCCAGTCCTATCAGAGTGTGGCTGAGTGTTAATGGAGTCAGTCTGAGCACTGAGGGGGTACTTTGCTCCTGAATGTTTTCCTTTTTTTAATTGAAATTGCTTTAAATAAAGCTGTGTGTGTGTAAACCGAGCTCTGTGTACTGCTCGCTGACTGTCTGATTGCAATTGCTGTTTGGGGAAGAATGTTCAGCAAATATTGAGACAGATGCTATCACTGTCAAAGCATGAATGAAGGTATTTCTCCTGCGAGCCACTGTAAAAATCACTGCAATTTACGAGAACAAAACAATGCAAACTCCACTTTTAGTACAGTCATTGATTTGAATAAAATCCCTACTTCCTGAATCTTGGGCAATAGCTAGTGCTCTCAATGCAGAGCTGTGTGCAAATAGACTCAGTTATATATGGGACAGGTGACTTTGCCAATGACCTTGTACATCAAGAATGCTGGTTCCAACCTTTCAGAAGTACAATATCAAGGGTAGGAGTCTTAGCTGTGTTGAAGATCAGAAGGATCTCGGGGTCCGGGTCCACAGGGCTCCTAAATCGGCTTCGCAGGTAGAGAATGTGTTCCAGAAGGCATACGGTGTACTGGCCTTCATTAATCGAGGGATTGAGTTTAGGAGTCGGGAGGTAATGCTGCAACTTTATAAGACTCTTGTCAGACCCCAGTTGGAGTATTGTGCACAGTTCTGGTCGCTTCACTACAGGAAGGATATAGAGGCTATTGAGAGAGTTCAGAGGAGATTTACAAGGATGCTGCCTGGATTGGGAGTCAGGCCTTATGAAGATAGGTTGAGGGAGCTGGGACTCTTCTCACTGGAGAGACGAAGGTTGAGAGACGACCTGATAGAGGTTTATAAAATGTTGAGGGGGATAGATAGGGTGGACTCTCAGAGACTATTTCCCTGAGCTGAAATGGTCAATACAAGAGGACACAGATTTAAAGTGCAGGGAAGCAAATACAGAGGAGATGTCAGGGGTAGGTTTTTCACTCAGAGGGAGGTGAGTGAATGGAACCGACTGCTGTCGGAGGTTGTTGAGGCAAACTCACTGGGGTCTTTTAAGAGACTTCTGGATGAGTATATAGGATTTAATGGGATTGAGAGTTATAGATAAGCTTGGGAGGTAGGGATATGATCGGTGCAACTTGTGGGCCAAAGGGCCTGTTTGTGCTGTAGTATTCTATGTTCTATGTTCTAATGCATTGCATTTCTGAAAGCACTGAGATCCAGAAATATACCTGCAATGATTGATTTTCCTGTAATAATTCACAAACTGCTGACATGTATTCCAAGGTTGTGTTTTTAGCTGAGGTTCTGTCTAAGAGTAGCAAGATCCAACACCACATGACTGCGCTCTGGGTAGACCAGGCAAGCATTCTGGAATCTCCTAATTCGACAACGGTTACCCAGAATAATTCCCAACCCTTTACCAAGTCTGATACTGAACTGGAACTCTTTAAGTAACACGAGCTAAGCTGGTCTTGCTCAGAAATCTCACACCATTCCAGCGTTCTGGACCCTCTCATTGCTGAGCGGGAGAGCAGGAATCTTGTTGTAGTAATGTGTGTAAGCAACGGGATAAGGAGATCTAAACATTTCCATTTCATGGAATTTGACTCCGATTTGCTGTCGTTCAGTGAGCTTGATTATTATTTTTTGATTAAGTTGTGGTACACTGCTGGCCAGGATTTATTGTCCACCGCTAGAGTCTTGAACTGAGTGACCTGCTAAGCTATTTCAGAGGGCAACCACATTGCTATGGCACTGGATTGATATATAGGCCAGAGCGGGTAAGGACAACAGATTTCCTTCCCTAGAGGACATTAGTGAACCAAGTGAGTTTTTCCAACAATAGTTTCATGGCCACCAGTGCATTCTTAATTCTAAATTGAATTTAAATTCCACCACCTGCCATGGGATTCGAACCCAGGTCCCCAGAACATTAGCTGAGTTTCTTGATTAATTGTCCAATGATAATACCACGAGGCCATTGCCTCTCCCTTACTCACCAAGTGTAACAAGATATTCTGATTGTCAGAAAGAATCCAGCGTCCGTTAGGGGAAGCAGTCTGCTATCCTTATCTGACCCGGTCTATATGTGACTTTAAACCTTCCAAAATGTTCAACAAATCACTCAGTTGCATTTGAAAATACAGTTTGCCATTTCTTTCTCAGGGGATTGAGGTTCAAACAATAAGTACTGGGCTTTTCAATTCACCCACAAATTAAAATTGGTATTTAAAATCAAGTTTGCTGACGACACCACCGTAGTGGGTCGAATCTCAATGATGAGACAGAGTACAGGAATGAGATAGAGAATCTGGTGAACTGGAGCAGCAACAATAATCTCTCCCTCAATGTCAACAAAATGAAGGAGATTGTCATCGACTTCAGGAAGTGTAAAGGAGAACATGCCCCTGTCTACATCATTGGGGGTGAAATAGAAAGAGACAAGAGCTTCAAGTTTTTAGTGTCCAGATCACCAACTGTCCTTGTCCCCCCATGCTGACACTATAGTTAAGAAAGCCTCACCAACGCCTCTACTTTCTTAGAAGACTAAGGAATTTCAGCTCTCATCAACTTTCACAGATGTTCCTTTCTGATGTATCACAGCTTGATATGGACTCCTACTCTGCCCAACACCATAGGGAACTACAAAAATTCGTGAATGTAGCCCAATCCATCAGCCTCCCATCCATTGACTGTCAACATTTCCTGCTGCCTCAGCAAAGCAACCAGCATAATTAAGGACCTCACACACCGGACATTCTCTCTTCCACCTTCTTCCATTGGGAAAAAAGATACAAAAGTCTGAGGTCATGTGCCAGCCGACTCAAGAACAACTTCTTCCCTGTTGCCATCAGACTTTTGAATGGACCTACCTCACATTAAGTAGATCTTTCTCTGTACCCTAGCTATGACTGTAACACTACATTCTGCACTCTCTCCTTTCCTTCTCTATGAACGGTATGTTTTGTCTGTATAGTGCGCAAGAAACAATACTTTTCACTGTATACTAATCCTAAGAAGAAATCAAATCAAAATCAGAATGGTAATGGAACAGGATTCCTAATGGAAATGATGGGAGGTGGAGGAGATACTAACAGCCAGTTTAAGGTCATATTTTATTCTGGCTCCCAGATCCTCTCCAGCTCCAGACATTGGGTGAAGGTTCTTGTGTTTCTTTTGATGTTATACGATTCTAATTTAAGCTTTGACGCTGTCTGCACACTGATGAACTGAATACAATGTTCAGTTGATCAGACTAATGGAATATTAAAATAATAATTACTTTCATGTCTGGGTTAGTCATCCTAAGCAGGAGCATTACTATTAAAAACAACATTATTGTGAGATCATTAGGTGAATATTGTAACTGGATATTATCTAAATTACGAAGACATCAGTTGGAACTGATTTAACATTTTAAGCCCCAGATACTTCAGTGTAGGAATGTATCTTTGCTTCTATTCTCAGGATATGAGAGTGTTGACAAGGACAGAATTTATAACAATCTTCATTGAGAAGATGGTGATGAGACTCTGCAGTCTATGTGGTGTAGGTACACTGCTACCAGAGAGAGAGGTCCAGCCAGTTCTGTAATAGTGAAGCAACAGTGACATGTTTGCAAGTCAAAATGGCAATGGTTATTCTGTTTAATTGTCCTTTTCCTGAGCAGAGGAGATGTTGAGGTGAGCCATTCACTCCCAGTGTTGCCAGACCCAGTAATCTCCTCCTCAGGCCTGGAGACCCTCCCTCCTTTCTCCTATCTCCCCTCCCAACTGTGCCAAATGATCCCACAAGTGTTTTCAACATAGTATTCGTCTCGGTTTCCATGGAAACCACCAATGACCTTCCTTCCACCATAAGATCAGGAGTGGGGAATGTCCGCCAATGACTGCATAACATTCAGCACCATTCACAACCCCTCAGATACTGAAGCAGATCATACCCAACTGCAGCAAGACCTGGACAATATCCAGGCTTGGGTTGACAAGTGGCAAATAACATTCACACCACATAAGGCAATGAACACCTCCAACAAGAGAATCTAACCCCAGCCCCTTGACATTTAATGGCATTACCATTGCTGAATCCTCCACTATCAACATTCTGGGGGGGGATTAACATTGACCAGAAACTGTTGCCCACACTCCAAGAATCAAATACTTTGGTTACGACCTGGGCCAACATTTATTCCTCAGCCATCATTGTCTTTGAATGGAGTCAACCCCATTGCTGTGGTTCTGGAGTCACATGTAGGCCAGACCAGGGTGAGATGGCAAATTTCCTTCCCTAAAGGACAGTAGTGAACCAGATGAGATCATCATTGGATGATTTTTTTTTAATTCCAGATTCATACTGAATTCAAATTTCACCATTTGCCAACTTGAGATTTGAACCCAGTCCCCGAAGCATAACTCTGGGTCTCTGGATTCCAGTCACTAGTCCAGTGACAATACCATTACATAAAGAGAAGAGCGAGAAGTTCGATTGTTAAGTAGTTTTTTAACTTTTCTCTTTGTTTAAAACAGCGAGCGGAAGTAGTTTTTGCCGTTTTTTATTTAAACTAAATTGTAACCGGAAGTCGTCACTAGGAGGCTGCCGGTAGTTGTAGTTTTTCTCTCTGACTCTATAAATTGGTCCAGAGAGGTAACCCGATACTCTACACAGGTAGAGTATCCCACCCTCCCCCCTCCTCTAACCTAATAATAAAAGTGTGTGTGAAGTTTTTTTTCTCTCCTGGAAATTAAAGTAA
>JAGIQG010000019.1:153954-226347 GCA_024679065.1 Sphyrna mokarran
CATCATCAAACGTGAGGATACCATTCACCAGGTGCACGGTACATACTCTTGCAACTCGGCCAACGTTGTCTACCTAATACGTTGCAAGAAAGGATGTCCCGAAGCATGGTATATTGGGGAGACCATGCAGACACTACGACAGCGGATGAATGAGCATCGCTCAACAATCACCAGGCAAAACAGTTCCCTTCCTGTGGGCGAACACTTCAGCAGTCATGGGCATTCGGCCTCAGACCTGCGGGTAAATGTTCTTCAAGGGGGCCTTCGTGACACACGACAGCGCAGAGTCGCTGCACGACTGATAGCCAAGCTCCGCACACATGAGGACGGTCTTAACAGGGATCTTGGCTTCATGACACACTATCTGTAACCCCCGTAACTTGCCTGGGTTAGCAAAAAACCTCACTTACTGTGCTGTCTGGAGAAAATACACAATTCTCTAACAATGCTCAGGATCCCCTTCACACACATTGTTAGCCACTTTAACACTTGAATAGCAGGTTAGATGTAAGGATTCGCATTCTAATCAGCAATCTCTGACTGTCTGTGCTGATGTGTGCTATTGCAGACCAGAACACTGCACTTGCCTGATGAAGACACGGGAGTGTTGAAAGCTCGCTTTTTTACTATCAAATAAATCGGTTGGATTAATAATTGGTGTTGCTAAATTCTTACTGAGTTCTTACCACTCCAATCCAACGCCGGCATCTTTACATCATGACTACTATCGACACCGCATACTGCTGGATCCAAGTGGAGAGGATCTCCAAGAGGATTGCACATATCGACACAGACATCAAGTTTCTACAGAGATGCAAGAAAGCAGACAGGATACCAAAGGGACTACAGATCACGAACCCACTCAGGTCAACCTATAACACGGACTACGCTGAGAGGCTTTGCCGTCGCACCTCTCTCACACTCCTCAATCACCTCATACACCAGCTCTATAGCAAACGCCGCACCCTGGAAAGTAAAATGGAATACATATTCTCAACTTGCACTCAGGACGCAGACCAGCTGCGAAACTTTGCCAAGCAGATGAGACAAAGAAACTACACCATTTACATGCACACCAAGAACAGGAAACTTGAAAAACTCGGCATCGCCACCAGCAACAACCAAGCCTCCCTTGGCACCACAGTAGAAAACAACACTACCGCAGGGAGGTCCATTGTTAACTTGTCGGACTACACACTTCAATCAGAGGAAATCGAAGTTCTCAGCCGAGGGCTCAATTTCTGTCCCACCACCAAAATGGACCCCATCAGTCTCGCAGCGGACACAGAGGAATTCATCAGGCGAATGAGGCTGCGTGAGTTCTTCCACAAACCCCAAGAGGCCAATAGCGGACTCAATGAGATAGCGAATGAACCAGAACAGCCGACAGAGGGATCCGCAGTGCAGCAACCGAAGAGGAATGAATCCAATTGGACTCCTCCAGAAGGCCGCTGCCCCCGACTGGACATGTATGCCCAAGCCATCAGGAGGTGCGTGAACACCAGATTTATCAACCGCACTTACAAGACAGTCCCGAACATCACCCAAGTACAACGCAAGGCCATCCGTGCTCTCAAGACCAACCGCAACATTGTCATCAAACCAGCAGACAAAGGAGGCGCCACCGTCATACTGAACAGAACGGACTACTGTGAAGAAGTGTACCGACAACTAAACAATGAGAAACACTACAGACAGTTACCAGCAGATCCGACCAAAAAACACACTCGTCAACTCAACACTCTGATCGAAACCCTTGATCCGGACTTTCAGAACACCCTCCGGGCTCTCATTCCACGTACTCCCCGCATTGGAGATCTCTACTGCCTCCCAAAGATACACAAGGCAAACATACCCGGCCGTCCCATCGTATCGGGCAATGGGACCCTGTGTGAGAACCTCTCCGGCTATATCGAGGGCATCCTGACCCATTGTACAAAGAACCCCCAGCTTTTGTCTTGACACTACGGACTTCCTACAGAAACTCAGCACACATGGAGCAGTAGAACCAGGGACACTCCTTGTCACAATGGATGTCTCGGCGCTCTACACCAACATCCCCCACGACGATGGTATTGCTGCAACTGCCTCAGTACTCAATGCCAACAACTGCCAGTTTCCGGATGCAATTTTACAACTCATCCGCTTCATCTTGGACCACAATGTCTTCACCTTCAACAATCAGCTTTTCATCCAGACACACGGAACAGCCATGGGGACCAAATTCGCACCTCAGTATGCCAACATCTTCATGCACAGGTTCGAACAAGACTTCTTCACCACACAAGATCTCCAACCAAGGTTATATACTAGATACATTGATGACATCTTTTTCCTTTGGACTCATGGTGAACAATCATTGAAACAACTGTATGATGATATCAACAAGTTCCATCCCACCATCAGACTCACCATGGACTATTCTCCAGAATCAGTTGCATTCTTGGACACACGCATCTCCATCAAGGACGGTCACCTCAGCACCTCACTGTACCGAAAACCGACAGACAACCTCACAATGCTCCACTTCTCCAGCTTCCACCCTAGACACGTTAAAGAAGCCATTCCCTATGGACAAGCCCTCCGTATACACAGAATTTGCTCAGATGAGGAGGATCGTGACAGACACCTCCAGACACTGAAGGATGCACTCGTGAGAACAGGATATGGCGCTCGACTCATCGATCGACAGTTCCAACGTGCCACAACAATAAACCGCACTGATCTCCTCAGAAGACGAACACGGGACACGGTGGACAGAGTACCCTTTGTTGTCCAGTACTTCCCCGGAGCGGAGAAGCTACGACATCTTCTCCGGAGTCTTCAACATATCATTGATGACGATGAACATCTCGCTAGGGCCATCCCCACCCCCCCACTTCTTGCTTTCAGACAACCGCACAACCTCAAACAGATCATTGTTCGCAGCAAACTACCCAACCTTCAGGAGAACAGTGACCACAATACCACACAACCCTGCCACAGCAACCTCTGCAAGACATGCCAGATCATAGACATGGACGACATCATCAAACGTGAGGATACCATTCACCAGGTACACGGTACATACTCTTGCAACTCGGCCAACGTTGTCTACCTAATACGTTGCAAGAAAGGATGTCCCGAAGCATGGTATATTGGGGAGACCATGCAAACACTACGACAGCGGATGAATGAGCATCGCTCAACAATCACCAGGCAAAACAGTTCCCTTCCTGTGGGCGAACACTTCAGCAGTCATGGGCATTCGGCCTCCGACCTGCGGGTAAATGTTCTTCAAGGGGGCTTTCGTGATACACGACAGCGCAGAGTCGCTGAACAGAGACTGATAGCCAAGCTCCGCACACATGAGGACGGTCTTAACAGGGATCTTGGCTTCATGACACACTATCTGTAACCCCCGTAACTTGCCTGGGTTAGCAAAAAACCTCACTTACTGTGCTGTCTGGAGAAAATACACAATTCTCTAACCAATGCTCAGGATTCCCTTCACACACATTGTTAGCCACTTTAACACTTGAATAGCAGGTTAGATGTAAGGATTCGCATTCTAATCAGCAATCTCTGACTGTCTGTGCTGATGTGTGCTATTGCAGACCAGAACACTGCACTTGCCTGATGAAGACACGGGAGTGTTGAAAGCTCGCTTTTTTACTATCAAATAAATCGGTTGGATTAATAATTGGTGTTGCTAAATTCTTACTGAGTTCCCTCCAAACTAAACCATTCCCTTCTCTTCCATGTACTTATCAACTAACCTCTTAAACGCCACCAAACTTGGCGCATCTACAACTGCTGCAGGCAGGGCATTCCACTCCTGAACCACCCTTTGGGTAAAGAACCTACTTCTGATATCCGTCCTACAACTATCACCCCTTAATTTAAAGCTGTGTCCCCTCATGCTAGCAAATCATTCAATCCATTAACTTTTCAATCCATTAACTCTAAAATCCAAACACTGATTGCTCAGAAAACTAAAGGAAGGAGAAATCTCACAGTGGGGGAATGAATAAATAATTGAAGGATGTAATGGTGAAGGAACCCAGTTCAGAGAGGGCTTATCCGATCAGTCCCCAGGGTGGGTAGATTGTTTTATGAGGAAAGATTAGACAGATTAGGCCTGTATCCATTGGGGTTTACAAAAATAAGACCTTGATCCTATCCTTTTCCAATGCAAGGGTGAAGGAGATAGAATTATGATCTCCATCCCCAAGATGCTCTCCTACTGAGAGATCCATCACCTGTCCTGGTTCATTAGCTAGTACCAGGTCCAGTACAGCCTCTCCTCTCGTAGGCTTGTCCACGTGCTGTGTTTTCGTTAGAAAGGAGGCGGCTAAGAGGGGATCTTATTGAAGCATATAAGATGATTAGAGGTTTAGATAGGGTGGACAGTGATAGCCTTTTTCCTAGGATGGAGAAAGCTAGCACGAGGGGACACAGCTTTAAATTAAGGGGTATGAGTTATAGGACGGATATCAGAGGTAGGTTCTTTACTCAAAGAGTGATTAGGGAGTGGAATGCCCTGCCTGCAGCTGTTGTAGATGCGCCAAGTTTGGTGGCGTTTAAGAGGTTAATTGATAAGTATATGGAAGAGAAGGGAATGGTTTAGTTTGGAGGGGCATTGCTTTTTATTTTGGTCGGCACAACATCGAAGGCCGAAGGGCCTGTTCTGTGCTGTAATGTTCTATGTTCTATGTTCTAAGGAAGGTGGCAGATATTCAAGGAATGCTTGTCTGGAGCTTTGCACGACAACATTCCGGTGAGACAAGGAGGTTTTGGTAGGACGCGGGAACCGTGGTGCACGAAGGCTGTGGTGAACATAGTCAGGAAGAAAAGAAAGGTGTATAAAAGGTTCAAAGAGCTAGGAGATGTTGGGGATCTAGAGAAGTATAAGGCTTATAGAAGAGAGCTTAAAAAGGAAATTAGGAGAGCCAGAAGGGGTCATGAGAAGGCCTTGGCTGGTAGGATTAAGGAGAATCCCAAGGCCTTCTACAAATATGTGAAAAGTAAAAGGATGAGAAGAGAAGGGATAGGACCTATAAAAGGTGAAGGGGGAAAAGTCTGTATGGAACCGGAAGAAATGGCAGAGGTGCTTAATGAGTACTTTGCCTCAGTATTCACGGTGGAAAGTGATCTGGGAGGATGCACTACAAGTTTGCGGCAGACTGAAAAGATTGAGTATGTAGATATTAAGGAAGCGGATGTGTTAGAACTTTTAAATGCTATCAAGATAGACAAGTCTCCGGGACCAGATGGGATGTACCCCAGGTTATTGTGGGAGGTGAGGGATGTCATTGCAGAGCCCCTGGCGATGATCTTTGCGTCGTCGATGGAGACGGGAGAGGTTCCGGAGGATTGGAGGATTGCGGATGTGGTCCCTATTTTCAAGAAAGGGAACAGGGATAGTCCTGGAAATTACCGACCGGTGAGTCTGACCTCAGTGGTTGGTAAGCTGATGGAGAGGCTTCTGAGGGACAAGATTTACGAGCATTTGGAGAAGTTTAGGTTGATTAGAAATAGTCAGCATGGTTTTGTAAAAGGCAGGTCGTGCCTTACGAGCTTAATTGAGTTCTTCGAAAATGTGACTGAACACATTGACGAAGGAAGAGCAGTGGACGTGGTGTACATGGACTTCAGCAAGGCATTTGACAAGGTCCCACATGCAAGACTTCTTGAGAAGGTGAGAGGCCATGGGATCCAAGGGGCTTTGGCCTTGTGGATCCAGAACTGGCTTGCCTGCAGAAGGCAGAGGGTGGTTGTGGATGGCTCTTTTTCTGCATGGAGGTCGGTCACCAGTGGAGTGCCCCAGGGATCTGTTCTAGGACCCTTGCTGTTTGTCATTTTCATAAATGACCTGGATGAGGAAGTGGAGGGATGGGTGAGTAAGTTCGCCGATGACACGAAGGTCGGTGGTGTTGTGGATGGTCTGGAGGGATGTCAGAAGTTGCAGCAGGACATCGACAGGATGCAAGACTGGGCGGAGAAGTGGCAGATGGACTTCAATGCGGATAAATGTGTTGTGGTCCATTTTGGCAGATCCAACGGGATGAATGAGTACACTATCATAGGTAGGAGTCTTAGCTGTGTGGAAGAGCAGAGGGATCTTGGGGTCCGGGTCCATAAGACTCTCAAATCGGCCTCCCAGGTGGAGGATGTGGTTAAGAAAGCTTACTGTGTACTGGCTTTCATTCATTGAGGGATTGAGTTCAGGAGTCAGGAGGTAATGCTGCAGCTTTATAGGACCCTTGTCAGACCACACTTGGAGTACTGTGCGCAGTTCTGGTCGCCTCACTATATAGGAAGGACGTGGAAGCTATTGAAAGGGTGCAGAGGAGATTTAGAAGGATGTTGCCTGGATTGGGAGGCATGCCTTATGAAGACAGGTTAAGGGAGCTGGGACTGTTCTCCCTGGAGAGACGAAGGTTGAGAGGCGACCTGATAGAGGTTTACAAGATGTTGAGAGGAATAGATAGGGTGGACTCTCAGAGACTATTTCCCAGGGCTGAAATGGTCGCGACGAGAGGGCACAGATTTAAGGTGCAGGGAAGCAAGTACAGAGGGATGCTAGGGGAAAGTTTTTCACTCAGAGGGTGGTGAGTGAATGGAATCGGCTGCCGTCGGTGGTGGTCGAGGCGAACTCGCTGGGGTCTTTTAAAAGACTTCTGGATGAGTATATGGGATCCAATGGGATTGGGGGTTATAGATAGGTCTATGGCTGGGTAGGTTTTGATGTGTTCGGCACAACTTGTGGGCCGAAGGGCCTGTTTGTGCTGTAGTGTTCTATGTTCTTTGTTCTATGTTCCCAGGGACTCCCAAGGCTCATTTTAAATCAGTTTTCTATACCCCTCCATTCCCATTCTGTTCATGTGCCCATCTAAGTATTTCTTAATTAACTCCAGAGTACCTGCCTCCACCACTTTACTTGGCAGCGCATTCCATACCCCCACCACCCTCTGTGTGAAAAAACTCCCTCTAGCATCCAAATTATACCTTACCCCCTCACCCTAAGCCCGTGACCCCTCGTGCTATTCAAGTCCATCCTAGGAAAAAGCTTAACCCTGTTTACTCTATCTATACCCCTCATAATCTTGTACACCTCTATTAGATCTCCTCTAAGTCTACGTCTTTCTAAGGAAAACAGTCCCAATTTGCCTAACCTCTCCTCGTAACTCAGACCTTCCATACCAGGCAGCATCCTGGTAAACCTCCTCTGCACTCTCTCCAGAGTCGCCACGTCCTTCCGGTAGTAGGGCGACCAGAACTGGATGCAGTATTCCAAATGAGGTCTAACCAACGTTTTATACAACTGCAACATTAAAGGCCAGCTCTTGTACTCTATACCCCTTCCTATAAAGACTAACATACTATATGCTTTCTTCACAACCTTCTCCACTTGCTCTGCCACCTTCAGAGACTTGTGCACTTGCACCCCCAGGTCCCTCTGCGTTTCTATACTCTTAATAGGTCTACCCTTTATCATATACCTCCCTCCTACATTCTTTCTCCCGAAATGCATCACCTCACATTTATCAGGATTGAATTCCATCTGCCATCTATCTGCCCGAGCTACCAGACTATCTATGTCCTGCTGCATCGCCTGACAATGCTCCTCACTATCCGCAAGTCCAGCCATCTTTGTATCGTCTGCAAACTTGCTGATCACTCCACTTACTCCCTCTTCCAAGTCATTTATATATATTACAAATAGAAGAGCTCCCAGTACCGAGCCCTGCGGCACACCACTAGTGACCGACCTCCAGCTAGAAAACACCCTTCCACTATTATCTCTGTCCCCTATTACCAAGCCAGTTACTCATCCATCTAGCTACCTGTCCTTGTAAGCCATTAGCCTTCACCTTCTCAACTAACCTCCCACGAGGGACTTTGTCAAACGCCTTACTAAAATCCATATAAACAACAGCAACGGCTCACCCTTCGTCGACCATTTTCGTCACTTCCTCAAAAAATTCTACTAGATTTGTAAGGCACGACCTCCCCTTAACAAATCCATGCTGCGTATCCCTAGTCAGATCGCAATGCTCTAAGTGCCTATACGTCCTATCTCTAAGGTTCCCCTCCAACAGCTTCCCTACCACTGACGTCAAACTCACCAGCCTATAATTTCCAGGGTTATCCCTACTACCCTTTTTAAACAACGGTACAACATTAGCTATTCTCCTGTCCTCTGGGACCTCACCTGTGTCCAAGGAGAGACAAAGATTTGGGACAAATTTTTGAGACAAAGACAAAGAATTAAGGGTTATGGGGAGAAAGCAGGCAAGTGGAACTGATCCACTTCAGAGTTGCAGTGAGGGTGGACACGCTGGCTATGATTTTCCAAAATCCCCCAGATTCTGGAATAGTTTCAGGAGATTTGAATTTTAAAAATGTAACTCCGCTATCGAAGAAAGCAGGGAGAGAGAAAACAGGGAAGAACAGGCCCATTAGCCTGCAATCAATCAGTGAGAAAGTTCTGGAACCTCTAACAATTGATAAATATTCCATTTAATGATGCCGGTCTGTCTAAATCTCGAGCACATTTGAATGAATCAACATTTATTCATAAAACTGGAATAGCTCAGTTACACATCTGAAAAATTAAAATTCCATTCAGTTTATCAAATTATAATTTAACGTTTTTAATAATGAAAACTCAGAATGAACAGCAGATGATTCAGTTCCTGAAGTAACCTCAGTTCAGCAGTCTAGTTGCGATTAATCATATTAAGATGACTCTCACCTTTTTTTGGGATGTCACACTGTGATGGTTTATTTGTGAACATGAGGATAATACAGATCAGGGAGGGACTCTAACTCTGCACAGAAAGGGTTTATCTAATCGGCAAGTCAATTTACTGAGACCGGACAGACTCTATCTGATTCAATAAGGTGCTTTAACTCGAGCTCAGGAAAACACCAGTCTTGGACAGGAAGTGGGATATTCACAGCAAACTAACTGATCAGTACTTTCCCAGGCTGTGGGATGGAATGTATTGAGAAAGCTGTAATTAAACTGCTGAGTCTAATGCTTTTGCAAACTGTTCCAAATGTGCTTTCAAATGTTGCAAACTGTTCCAAATGTGCCCTTGTCAATAACTGTGCTTTCACAAAGCTACTTGTGTTGAAGTAGATTTTGACAGAGGACAAAGAACATAGAAAACCTACAGCACAAACAGGCCCTTCGGCCCACAAGTTGCATCGATCAGATCCCTATCTACTAGATTACCTACAACCCTCAATCCTATTGAGTCCCATGTACTCATCCAGGAGTCCCTTCAAAGACAACTTGCCTTTTCCTGCGATATACCTAACTGAGTGAACAATGCAGGGCCTGTCCAGATTGTGCAGGAGAGGAATCTGTACTTGCTGCAGTTACAGCTCAGGCAGTCTTGGGAAATCAATCCATTCCTCC
Source organism: Sphyrna mokarran (assembly GCA_024679065.1). NCBI lineage: Eukaryota > Metazoa > Chordata > Chondrichthyes > Carcharhiniformes > Carcharhinidae > Sphyrna > Sphyrna mokarran. The sequence continues at coordinate 163,367 of JAGIQG010000019.1, forward strand.
GTTGGATGTAACATCACCTACCTCAGTGCTTTCAGCAATAGTTTAACATGGACGCTGTTATACCGCATCTTTAAAAAGACCAGTAAAAACGAATCTTGTATAACATGACTTGAAAAAGCCTTTGGAGTCCTTTAAACTGTCATTATTCCTTCTCTCTCGATTCCATTCGCTCTCTATGTGCGTTTGTGTGTGTCTCTCTGACTGTGTGTGTCTCTATCTGATTGCGTATATGTGTGTGTCTCTCTATTTGTGTTTTTATATGTATCTATGTCTGTATGTCTATCTTTGTGTGTGTGTGTGTGTGTGTGTGTGTATTTAAGAACAAAGAACAACACAGCCTTTGGCCCTAAGCCCACGCTGCCATTTTAACATTGTGAGTTCCTCGTTTTACCCATGACCTTTGTCTACGCCTATTGGACTCCACAATAAAGGAACCATAACCAGATTGAGGGGCAACTAATTTAGGGACAATTTGCTAACACTATTACCTGTGGATTAAAAGAAAAGACATAAATAAACAAGCACAACTTAGACAGACATTTACGGAAACCCCAGAAGTGCAGAAGTAAAGCAAGTGAGCCATGAAATATGTTGGAAAGTCCATAGGAATCAGTTGATTCCCAGGGATGTCCCAAGGTTCTTGATCTTCATTTAGAAAAGTCTCCTGTATCCCTCCATCTCTAGTCCCTCATATGTCTATCTAAGTAAGCCTTAAACAACTCTAGCGTGCCTGCCTCCACCACCCTACTTGGCAATGCATTCCACGCCCCCACCACCCTCTAAGTGAAAAACCTCCCTCTAACATCCAAATTATACATCACCCCCACCTCCCCCCCCCAACCCTAAGCTTGTGGCCCCTCGTAATTACTGTATCCAACCTAGGAAAAAACTTACCACTGTTCACTCTATCTATACCCTTCATAATCTTATACACCTCTATTACATCTCCCCTCATTCTCCAAATTTCTTAGGAGAATAGCCCCAATTTGGCCAATCTCTCCTCCTAGCTCAGACCTTCCATCTGTGTGTGTTTGTGTCTACGTGCATGTGTGTAATTCTGTTTCCGACATGTGTGTGTGTGTGAAATCACAGGGTGAGGAATGGGTGCTGGTGGGGGTGGGGCAGATAGCAATGTCCTGGGAGCCTCCTCTCAGTATCCGATCCTGATCTGGTTTTCCTGGAGCTGGGATCCCAGTGCTGGATAGGCAGTGAAGAATTCCTCTTTAACTATGTTCAGCTCCAGCCCAAGTTTTGATGGTCAAGATAAGTGTGTTGATAACATGGCCAAACAGAGTCAGTATTAGTCTGCAAATCCTCCCAAACACCCCGACAATGACTGACAAGAGATTCCTCATCAGTCACATGATGGGAAGAACCTTAGAGTCTCCGCCCTCACTATCCACAGTCTTGATTACAGGATATGCATACGCAGACTTTTTGAGTGAAGTGTAGCATTTGATTTGATTTATTTTTACGTGTATCAGTATACAACGAAAAGTATTGTTTCTTGCACGCTACGCAGACACAGTTCATAGAGCACGTTGGGGAGAAGGAAAGGAGAGAGTGCAGAGAAGAGTGTTAAGTCATAGCTAAGGGGTAGAGAAAGATCAAATTAATGCAAGGTAGGTCCATTCAAAAGTCTGACAGCAGCAGGGAAGAAGCTGTTCTTGAGTTGGTTGGAACATACTCGTATTTCCCCGAGGGAAGAAGGTGGAAGAGGGAATGTCCGGGGTGCGTGGGGTCCTTAATTATGCCGGCTGCTTTGCCGAGGCAGCGGGAAGTTTAGACAGAGTCAATGGATGGGAGGCTGGTTTGTGTGAAGGATTGGGCTTTGTTCACAACCCTTTGGAGTTTCTTGCAGTCTTGGGCAGAGCAGGAGCCCAGACTAAGCTGTGATACAACCAGAAAGAATGCTTTCTATGGGGCATCTGTAAAAGTTGGTGAGATTCATAGCGGACATGCTAAATTTCCTTAGTCTTCTGAGAAAGTAGACGCATTGATGGGTTTTCTTAACTATAACATTGGTGTGGGGGGAACGAGGGCAGGTTATTGGTGATTTGGACACTGAGAAACTTGATCGTTTCTAATTCATCCCCATTGATGGGAGAGAGGGACATGTTTTCCATGAGACTTTCTGAAGTCAAAGACTAATTCCTTTGTTTTATTGATATTGACGGAGAAATTATTGTCATCACACCAGTTCCCGAGATTCTCTATCTCATTCCTGTACTCAGTCTCGTTATTGTTTGAGGTCCAATCCAGTGAGTAACGGAATGGAGTTTAATGAAAACGTTTGCATTGTGTTATGTTCATGCCTGGAGATTATTGGAACAAAAGAATAATAATCTCACTCAGGGAGGGTTGGGAGGAAGTTCTTCATTAAACTTTTATGAGTCTTGTAATTTCCAAATGTGTGTTAATGAAATCCAGGAAATATACATATATGAAATCAAGTAGCACACAATGGTTAACACTGCTGCCTCTCAAAGCAGGGGACGAGGGTTCAATTCCGGAGTCGACTGCTGCTAGTGTTTCACATACTTGCCAAGTCTGCATGGGTTTCCTCGAGGTTTTTTCCGCTTCCTCCTCCATGCTGGTTAGGCAGATTGGACATCCTGAATGGGCAGGGTTACAGGGATAGAATGAGGGAGGCGAGGGGGGTGGGGGGTTGTGGGTGTGAGGTTGTTCCTGAGTGAGATGCTCTTTCAGAGACTGAGTGCAGGTTCAATGGGCCAAATGTCCTCTTCCTGCACTGTAGGGATTCTATTCTTTAAAAGGTAAATGTTGACGGGCATCTCTTTAATTTGCAGGTGCAGAAGGCAATGAAGAAATCCTTAGCAGAAGTGATGATGCAAGCGATCAGGGCCTACCCCGAAGCTTCTGGAGAACAGTGGGTGTTAACGTGGCCTCGGCAGATTGTGCTGGCTGCCAGCATGGTCTACTGGACTGCAGCAGTCTCACAGGGTCAGTAATCACTCTGTGTCCCACAGCACAGGGTCAGTAATCATTCTGTGTCCCACAGCACAGGGTCAGTAATCATTCTGTGTCCCACAGCACAGGGTCAGTAATCATTCTGTGTCCCCACAGCACAGGGTCAGTAATCATCTGTTCCCACAGCACAGGTCAGTAATCATTCTGTGTCCCCCAGCACAGGGTCAGTAATCACTCTGTGTCCCAACACATGTCCCCAGCACAGGGTCAGTAATCACTCTGTGTTCCCCAACAGAGGGTCAGTAATCACTCTGTCCCACAGCACAGGCTCAGTAACCACTCTGTGTCCCCCGGCACAGGGTCAGTAATCAATGTGTTCCCCAGCACAGGGTCACTAATCACTCAGTCTCACAGCACAGGGTCAGTAATCACTCTGTGTTCCCCAGCAGAGGGTCACTAATCACTCTGTGTCCCCCAGCACGGGGTCAGTAATCACTCTGCGACCCACAGCACAGGGTCAGTAATCACTCTGTGTCCCCCAGTTCAGGGTCAGTAATCACTCTGTCCGACAGCACAGGGTCAGTAATCACTCTGTGTCCCCCAGAACGGGGTCAGTAATCACTCTGTCCAACAGCACAGGGTCACAAATCATTCTGTCCCCCAACACAGGGTCAGTAATCATTCTGTCCCACAGCACAGGGTCAGTAATCACGCTGTGTCCCACAGCACAGGGTCAGTAAACACTCTGTCCCCCAGCACAAAGTCAGTAATCATTCTCTCCCCCAGCACAGGGTCATGAATCACTCTGTGTCCCCCAGAACGGGGTCAGTAATCACTCTGTCCCAAGCACAGGGTCCACAATCACTCTGTCCCCCAGCACAGGGTCAGTAATCACTCTGTCCCACAGCACAGGGTCAGTAATCACTCTGTCCCCCAGCACAGGGTCAGTAATCACGCTGTGTCCCACAGCACAGGGTCAGTAATCACTCTGTCCCACGCACAGGGTCAGTAATCACTCTGTGTCCCACAGCACAGGGTCAGTAATCACGCTGTGTCCCACAGCACAGGGTCAGTAAACACTCTGTCCCCCAGCACAAAGTCAGTAATCATTCTCTCCCCCAGCACAGGGTCATGAATCACTCTGTGTCCCCCAGAACGGGGTCAGTAATCACTCTGTCCCACAGCACAGGGTCACAAATCACTCTGTCCCCCAGCACAGGGTCAGTAATCACTCTGTCCCCCAGCACAGGGTCAGTAATCACTCTGTCCCCCAGCACAGGGTCAGTAATCACTCTGTCCCCCAGCACAGGGTCAGTAATCACTCTGTCCCACAGCACAGGGTCAGTAATCACTCTGTCCCACAGCACAGGGTCAGTAATCACTCTGTGTCCCACAGCACAGGGTCAGTAATCACTCTGTGTCCCACACAGGGCAGTAATCACTCTGACCCCAACACAGGGTCAGTAATCATTCTGTGTCCCCCAGCACAGGGTCAGTAATCATTCTGTGTCCCCCAGCACGTTGTCTGTAATCACTCTGTCCCCCAGCACAGGGTCAGTAATCACTCTGTCCGCCGGCACAGGATCAGTAATCACGCTGTCCCACAGCACAGGGTCAGTAATCACTCTCTGTCCCCCACCACAGGGTCAGTAATCATTCTGTGTCACCTAGCACGAGGTCAGTAATCACTCTCTCCCTCAGCACAGCATCAGTAATCACTCTGTCCCCCAGCACAGGGTCAGTAATCACTATGGCCCCAGCACAGGGTCAGTAATCACTCTGTCCCCCAGCACAGTGTCAGTAATCACTCTGTCCCCCAGCACAGTGTCAGTAATCACTCTGTCCCCCGGCACAGGGTCAGTCATCACTCTATCCCATGGCACAGGGTCAGTAACCACTCTGTTCCCCAGCACAGGGTCTGTAATCACTCTATCCCACAGCACAGGGTCAGTAATCACTCTATCCCACAGCACAGGGTCAGTAATCACTCTGTGTCCCCGAGCACAGGGTCAGGAATCACTCTGTCCCACAGCATAGGGTCAGTAATCACTCTGTGTCCCCCAGCACAGGGTCAGTAATCACTCTGTCCACAGCACAGGGTCAGTAATCACTCTGTGTCCCCCAGCACAGGGTCAGTAATCACTCTGTCCCCCAGCACAGGGTCAGTAATCACTCTGTTCCCCAGCACAGGGTCATTAATCACTCTGTGTCCCCCAGCACGGTGTCAGTAATCACTCTGTCCCACAGCACAGGGTCAGTAATCACACTGTGTCCCACAGCATAGCGTCAGTAATCACTCTGTGTCCCCCCGCACAGGGTCAGTAATTGCTCTGTCCCATAGGGTCAGTAATCACTCTTTGTCCCCCAGCACAGGGTCAGTAATCATTCTGCATCCCCCAGCTCGGGGTCAGTAATCACTCTGCATCCCCCAGCACAAAGTCAGTAATCAATCTGTCCCCCGGCACAGGGTCAGTAATCACTCTGTGTCCCACAGCACAGGGTCAGTAATCGCTCTGTGTCCCACAGCACATGGTCAGTCATCACTCTTTCCCAAAGCACAGGGTCAGTAATCAATCTGTCCCCCACCACAGGGTCAGGGACGGATATCAGAGGTAGGTTCTTTACTCAAAGAGTGATTAGCGAGTGGAATGCCCTGCCTGCAGCTGTTGTAGATGCGCCAAGTTTGGTGGCATTTAAGAGGTTAATTGATAAGTATATGGAAGAGAAGGGAATGGTTTAGTTTGGAGGGGCATTGCTTTTTATTTTGGTCGGCACAACATCGAAGGTTGAAGGGCCTGTTCTGTGCTGTAATGTTCTATGTCCTATGTTCTATGTTCTAATCACTCTGTGTCCCCCAGTACTGGGTCAGTAATCGCTCTGTCCCACAGCACAGGGTCAGTAAAGACTCTGTCCCTCAGCACATGATCAGTAACCACTCTGTCCCCCGGCACAGCGTCAGTAATGACTCTGTGTCCCCCAGCATAGGGTCAATAATCAGTCTGTGTACCCCAGCATGGTGTCAGTAATCACTCTGTCCCCCAGCACAGGGTCAGAAATCACTCTGTTCCCCAGCACGGGGTCAGTTATCATTCTGTCCCACAGCACAGGGTCAGGCTAGCACAAGGGGACACAGCTTTAAATTAAGGGGTATGAGTTATAGGACGGATATCAGAGGTAGGTTCTTTACTCAAAGAGTGATTAGGGAGTGGAATGCCCTGCCTGCAGCTGTTGTAGATGCGCCAAGTTTGGTGGCGTTTAAGAGGTTAGTTGATAAGTATATGGAAGAGAAGGGAATGGTTTAGTTTGGAGGGGCATTGCTTTTTATTTTGGTCGGCACAACATCGAAGGCCGAAGGGCCTGTTCTGTGCTGTAATGTTCTATGTTCTAATCACTCTGTGTCCCCGAGCACAGATTCATTAATCACTCTGTGTCCCCCAGCACAGGGTCAGAAATCACTCTGTCCCACAGCACAGGGTCAGTACATAGAACATAGAACATTACAGCACAGAACAGGCCCTTCGGCCTTCGATGTTGTGCCGACCAAAATAAAAAGCAATGCCCCTCCAAACTAAACCATTCCCTTCTCTTCCATATACTTATCAATTAACCTCTTAAACGCCACCAAACTTGGCGCATCTACAACAGCTGCAGGCAGGGCATTCCACTCCCTAATCACTCTTTGGTAAAGAACCTACCTCTGATATCCGTCCTATAACTCATACCCCTTAATTTAAAGCTGTGTCCCCTCGTGCTAGCTTTCTCCATCCTAGGAAAAAGGCTATCACTGTCCACCCTATCTAAACCTCTAATCATCTTATATGCTTCAATAAGATCCCCTCTTAGCCGCCTCCTTTCTAACGAAAACAACCTCAAATCCTTCAACCTCTCTTCATAGGACCTGCCCTCCATACCAGGCAACATCCTGGTAAACCTCCTCTGTACCCTCTCCAATGCCTCCACATCTTTCTTATAATGTGGGGACCAGAACTGCACACAATACTCCAAGTGCGGCCGCACTAGAGTTTTGTACAGTTGCAACATGATGCTGCGGCTCCGAAATTCAATCCCCCTACCAATAAAAGCTAAGACTCCATATGCCTTCTTAACAACTTTATCCACTTGACTGCCTACTTTCAGGGATCTATTCACACATACACCAAGATCCTTCTGTTCCTCAACACTATTAAGAGCCCTACCATTAGCCCTATACTCTACACATTTATTGTTCCTGCCAAAGTGCATTACCTCACACTTTTCCACATTAAACTCCATTTGCCACCTCTCGGCCCAGCTCTGCAACTTGTCCAAGTCACTCTGTAAACTAAAACACCCCTCTTCACTATCTACCACACCACCAACTTTAGTATCATCTGCAAATTTACTGATCCATCCCTCAATACCCTCATCCAGATCATTTATAAAAATTACAAACAGCAGGGGCCCCAAAACAGACCCCTGAGGCACACCACTTGTCACCGAACTCCACGATGAATATCTCCCATCAACCACCACCCTCTGTCTTCTATCTGCCAGCCAATTCCTAATCCAATTAGCTAAATCACCCTCTATTCCACACATCTGCATTTTCTGTAGAAGTCTTCCATGGGCCACCTTATCAAACGCCTTACTAAAGTCCATATATACTACATCAACCGCCTTACCCCCATCCACCTCTCTGGTCACTTTCTCAAAAAACTCAATGAGGTTAGTAAGGCATGACCTACCCTTCACGAAACCATGCTGACTATCCCCAATCAATTCATTTCTCTCTAAATAACTATAAATCCTATCCCTAATAACTCTCTCCAATACCTTGCCCACAACAGAAGTAAGACTCACTGGCCTATAATTCCCAGGAAGGTCTCTCTTCCCCTTCTTAAACAATGGGACCACATTCGCTATCCTCCAGTCCTCCGGAACCACACCCGTAACCAACGAGGACCTGAAGATCAGAGCCAGAGGCTCTGCAATCTCCTCTCTTGCCTCCCAGAGAATCCTAGGGTAAATCCCGTCCGGCCCAGGGGACTTATCCAACTTCAAACCCTCGAGAATTTCTAACACATCCTCCCTATCTACTACAATACTTCCCAATTTGCAACCCTGTACCTCAGTGCTCTCCATAGCTACATTTCCAGCACTCTGCGTGAATACCGAAGAGAAATATTTATTCAGTGCCTCACCAATCTCTTCAGGCTCCACGCACAACTTCCCACTGCTGTCTATGACTGGCCCTAATCTTGCCCTAACCAATCTTCTATTCTTAACATATCGAAAGAAAGCTTTAGGATTCTCCTTAATCCTATCAGCCAACATCTTCTCGTGTCCCCTCTTAGCTCTCCTCAATTCACTTTTTAGCTCCTTCCTGGCTAATCTATAGCTATCCATTGCACTAACTGAGCCTTCAAGCCTCATCCTGACATAAGCCTCCTTTTTCTTCTTAACCAGCAAATCAACTTTTTTCGTACACCAAGGCTCTCTCACTCGACCATTTCCTCCCTGCCTGACAGGGACATACTTGTCAAGGACTCGCAGCAGCTGCTCCTTGAATAAGCACCACATTCCAGATGTTCCCAGTCCCTGTAGTTTCCTAGTCCAATCTATGCACCCTAATTCTCTCCTGATGGCCTCATAATTACAAATCACTCTGTGTCCCACAGCACAGGGTCAGTAATCACTCTGTTCCCCAGCACAGGGTCAGTAATCACACTGTCCCCGAGCACAGGGTCACTAATGACCCTGTCGCCCAGGACAGGGTGTGTAATTACTCTGTCACACAGCACAGCGTCAGTAAAGACTCTGTCCCTCAGCACATGGTCAGTAAGCACTCTGTCCCCCGGCACAGGGTCAGTAATCAGTCTGTGTCCCCCAGCACGGGGTCAGTAATCACTCTGTCCCCCAGCACAGGGTCAGTAATCACTCTGTCCTACAGCAGAGGGTCAGTAATCACTCTGTCCCACAGCACAGGGTCAGTAAACACTCTGTTCCCCAGCACAGGGTCAGTAATCACTCTGTTCCCTGTCACGGGGTCAGTAATCACTCTGTCCCCTGGCACAGGGTCAGTAATCACTCTGTCCTACAGCACAGGGTCAGTAATCACTCTGTCCCCCGGCACAGGGTCAGTAATCACTCTGTCCCCCGGCACAGGGTCAGTAATCACTCTGTCCTCCGGCACAGGGTCAGTAATCACTCTGTCCCCCAGCACAGGGTCAGCAACTATTCTGTTTCCCCCAGCATCGGGTGAGTAATCACTCTCCATCCCCCAGCACGGGGTCAGTAATCACTCTGCATCCCCCAGATCAGGGTCATTAATCACTCTTTCCCCCGACACAGTGTCAGTAATCACTCTGTGTCCCACAGCACAGGGTCAGTAATCACTCTGTGTCCCCCGGCACAGGGTCAGTAATCACTCTGTCCCCCGGCACAGGGTCAGTAATCACTCTCTGTCCCCCAGCACAGGGTCAGTAATCACTCTCTGTCCCCCAGCACAGGGTCAGTAATCGCTCTGTCCCCTAGCACAGGGTTAGAAATCACTCTGTCCCCCAGCACAGGGTCAGTCTTCACTCTGTCCCACAGCACAGGGTCAGTAAACACTCTGTGTCCCCTAGCACGGGGTCAGTAATCACTCTGTCCCCCAGCACAGGGTCAGTAATCATTCTGTGTCTCGCAGCACAGGGTCAGTAATCACTCTCTGTCCCCCAGCACAGGGTCAGTAATCGCTCTGTCCCCCAGCACAGGGTCAGTAATCACTCTGTCCCACAGCACAGGGTCAGTAATCACTCTGTGTCCCCGAGCACAAGGTCAGAAATCACTCTGTTCCACAGCACAGGGTCAGTAATCACTCTGTCCCACAGCACAGGGTCAGTAATCACTCTGTCCCACAGCACGGTGTCAGTAATCACTCCATCCCACATCACAGGGTCAGTAATCACTCTGTCCCCCAGCAGAGGGTCAGTAATCAGTCTCTCCCCCAGCACGGGATCAGTAATCACTCTGTGTCCGCCTAGCGCAGGGTCAGAAATGACTCTGTCCCACAGCACAGGGTCAATAATCACTCTGTCCCCCAGCACAGGGTCAGTAATTTCTCTGTCCCACAGCACAGGGTCAGTAATCTCTCTGTCCCACAGCACAGTGTCAGTAAACACTCTGTTCCCCGGCACAGGGTCCGTAATGACACTGTCCCAGAGCACAGGGTCTGTAATCACTCTGTGTCCCCCAGCACAGGGTCAGTAATCACTCTGTCTCCCACAGCACATGGTCAGTAATCACTCTGTCCCACAGCACAGGGTCATTAATCACTCTGTCTCCCCCAGCATAGGGTCAGGAATCACTCTGTCCCACAGCATAGCGTCAGTAATCACTCTGTGTCCCCCAGCACGGGGTCAGAAATCACTCTGTGTCCCCCAGCACGGGGTCAGAAATGACTCTGTCCCCCAGCACAGGGTCAATAATCACTCTGTCCCCCAGCACAGGGTCAGTAATCACTCTGTCCCACAGCACAGGGTCAGTAATCACTCTGTCCCACAGCACAGGGTCAGTAATCTCTCTGTCCCACAGCACAGTGTCAGTAAACACTCTGTTCCCCGGCACAGGGTCCGTAATGACACTGTCCCAGAGCACAGGGTCTGTAATCACTCTGTGTCCCCCAGCACAGGGTCAGTAATCACTCTGTCTCCCACAGCACAGGGTCATTAATCACTCTGTCTCCCCCAGCATAGGGTCAGTAACCACTCTGTCCCACAGCATAGCGTCAGTAATCACTCTGTGTCCCCCAGCACGGGGTCAGAAATCACTCTGTGTCCCACAGCACAGGGTCAGTAATCACTCTGTGTCCCACAGCACAGGGTCAGTAATCACTCTGTGTCCCACAGCACAGGGTTAGTAATCACTCTGTGTCCTACAGCACAGGGTCAGTAATCACTGTGCCCCCAGCACAGGGTCAGTAATCTCTCTGTCCCACAGCACATGGTCAGTAATCACTCTCTGGCCCACAGCACAGGGCCAGTAATAACTCTGTCGCTGGCACAGGGTCAATAATCATTCTGTCCCACAGCACAGGGTCAGTAATCACTCTGTCCCTCAGCACAGTGTCAGTAATCATTCTGTGTCCCCCAGCACGGGGTCAGTAATCACTCTGTCCCCCAGCACAGGGTCAGTAATCACTCTGTCCCCCAGCACAGGGTCAGTAATCACTCTGTCCCCCAGCACAGGGTCAGTAATCACTCTGTCCCAAAGCACAGGGTCAGTAAACATTCTGTCCCTCAGCACAGGGTCAGTAATCACTCTGTCCCCCGGCACAGGGTCAGTAATCACTCTGTATCCCCCAGGACAGGGTCAGTAATCTCACTGTGTCCCCCAGCACAAGGTCAGTCATCACTCTGTCCCACAGCACAGGGTCAGTAAACACTGTGTCCCCCAGCACTGGGTCAGTAATCACTCTGTCCCTCAGCACAGGGCCAGTAACCACTCTGTCCCTGGCACAGGGTCAGTAATCACTCTGTCCCACAGCACAGGGTCAGTAATCACTCTGTGTCCCCCACCACAATGTCAGTAATCACTCTTTGTCCCACAGCACATTGTCAGTAATCACTCTGTCCCCCAGCACAGGGTCAGTAATCACTCTATCCCCCAGCACAGGGTCAGTCATCACTCTGTCCCCCAGCACAGGGTCAGTAATCACTCTTTGTCCCACACATGTCATAACCCCAGCAGCTCCCCAGCACAGGGTCAGACACTTCCCCCAGCACAGGTCAGTTCACTCTGTCCACAGCACAGGGTCAGTAATCACTCTGTGTCCCACAGCACAGGGTCAGTAATCACTCTGTCCCCCAGCACAGGGTCAGTAATCACTCTGTGTCCCACAGCACAGCGTCAGTAATCACTCTCTTCCCCAGCACAGGGTCAGTAATCACTCTGTCCCCGAGCACAGGGTCAGTAATCACTCTATCCCCCAGCACAGGGTCAGTCATCACTCTGTCCCACAGCACGTGGTCAGGAATCACTCCGTCCTCCAGCACAGGGTCAGTAATCACTCTGTCCCACAGCACATGGTCAGTAATCACTCTGTGTCCCACAGCAGAGGGTCAGTAATCACTCTGCCCCACAGCACAGTGTCAGTACCCACTCTGTTCCGCAGCACGGTGTCAGGAATCACTCTGTCCCACAGCACAGGGTCAGTAATCACTCTGTGTCCCACAGCATAGCGTCAGTCATTACTCTGTGTCCCACAGCACACTGTCACTTATCACTCTGTGTCCCCCAGCACAGGGTCACTAATCACTCTATCCCACAGCAAAGGGCCAGTAATAACTCTGTGTCCCCCAGCACAGGGTCATTAATCACTCTGTCCCACAGCACAGGGTCAGTAATCACTCTGTGTCCGCCAGCACACAGTCAGTAATCATTCTGCGTCCCCCAGCACGGGGTCGTTAATCGCTCTGCATCCCCCAGCACAGAATCAGTAATCACTCTGTGTCCCCCAGCACAGGGTCAGTAATCACTCTGTCCCACAGCACAGGGTCAGTAATCACTCTGTCCCACAGCACAGGGTCAGTAATCACTCTGTGTCCCACAGCACAGGGTCAGTAATCACTCTGTCCCCCGAGCACAGGGTCAGTAATCACTCTGTGTCCCACAGCACAGCGTCAGTAATCACTCTCTTCCCCAGCACAGGGTCAGTAATCACTCTGTCCCGAGCACAGGGTCACTAATGACCCTGTCGCCCAGGACAGGGTCTGTAATTACTCTGTCCCACAGCACAGCGTCAGTAAAGACTCTGTCCCTCAGCACAGGGTCAGTAATCACTCTGTCCCACAGCACAGGGTCAGTAATCACTCTGTATCCCGAGCACAGGGTCATTATCACTCTGTGTGCACCAGCACAGGGTCAGTAATCACGCTGTCCCCCAGCCAGGGCACTAATCCCTCTGTCCCCCCCAGCACGGTCAGTCATCACTCTGTCCCCCAGCACAGGGTCAGTAATCACTTTGTCCCCCAGCACAGGGTCAGTAATCACTTTGTCCCCCAGCACAGGGTCAGTAATCACTCTGTCCCACAACACAGGGTCAGTAATCACTCTGTGTCCCCGAGCACAGGATCAGTAAGCAAACTGTCCCACAGCACAGGGTCAGAAATGACTTGGTTCCCCAGCACAGGGTCAGAAATCACTCTGTCCCACAGCACAGGGTCAGTAATCACTCTGTGTCCCACAGCACAGGGTCAGTAATCACTCTGTTCCCCAGCACGGTGTCAGGAATCACTCTGTCCCACAGCATAGGGTCAGTAATCACTCTGTGTCCCCCAGCACAGGGTCAGTAACCATTCTGTCCCCTGGCACAGGGTCAGTAATTACTCTGTGTCGCCCAGCACAGGGTCAGTAATCACTCTGTGTCCCACAGCACAGCGTCAGAAATCACTCTGTTCCGCAGCACAGTGTCAGGAATCACTCTGTCCCACAGCACAGGGTGAGTAATCACTCTGTGTCCCACAGCATAGCGTCAGTCATTACTGTGTGTCCCACAGCACACTGTCAGTTATCACTCTGTGTCCCCCAGCACAGGGTCATTAATCACTCTGTCCCCCAGCACAGGGCCATTAATCACTCTGTCCCCCAGCACAGGGCCATTAATCACTCTGTCCCCCAGCACAGGGTCATTAATCACTCTGTCCCACAGCACAGGGTCAGTAATCACTCTGTGTCCGCCAGCACACAGTCAGTAATCATTCTGCGTCCCCCAGCACGGGGTCGTTAATCACTCTGCATCCCCCAGCACAGAATCAGTAATCACTTTGTGTCCCACAGCACATTGTTATTATTTACTCTGTCCCACAGTACAGGGTCAGTAATCACTCTGTATCCCACAACACTGGGTCAGTAATCACTCTGTCCCTCAGCACAGGGTCAGTAAAACCTCTGTACCCTGGCACAGGGTCAGTCATCACTCTGTGTCGCCCAGCACGGGGTCAGTAATACCTGTGTCCCCCAGGACAGGGTCAGTAATTACTCTGTCCCACAGCACAGGGTCAGTAATCACTCTACATCCCACAGCACAGGGTCAGTAATCACTCTGTTCCCCAGCACAGGGTCAGTAATCACTCTGTCCCCCGGCACGGGATCAGTAATCACTCTGTGTCCCACAGCACTGGGTCAGTAATCACTCTGTCCCACCGCACAGGGTCAGTAATCACTCTGTCCCAAAGCACAGGGTCAGTAATCACTCGGTCCCCCAGCACAGGGTCAGTAATCGCTCTGTCCCAAAGCACAGGGTCAGTAATCACTCTGTGTTCCACAGCACAGGGTCAGTAATCACTCTGTGTCTCCCAGCACAGGGTCAGTAATCACTCTGTGTCTCCCAGCACAGGGTCAGTAATCACTCTGTTCTCCCAGCACAGGGTCTAATCACTCTGTGTCTCCACACAGGGTCAGTAATCACTCTGTGACTCCCAGCACAGGGTCAGTAATCACTCTGTCCCCCAGCACAGGGTCAATAATCACTCCGTCCCACATCACAGGGTCACTCTGTCCCTCAGCACCAGGTCAGTAATCACTCTGTCCCCCGGCACAGGGTCATTAATCACTCTGTCCCACAGCACAAGCTCAGTCATCACTATGTGCCCCACTGCACAGGGTCAGTAATCACTCTCTCCCCCAGCTCAGGGTCAGTAATCACTCTGTGTTCCACAGCACAGGGTCAGTAATCACTCTGTGTCCCCCAGCACGGGGTCAGTAATCACACTGTCCCACAGCACAGGGTCAGTAATCACTCTGTCCCCCAGGACAGGGTCAGTAATCACTCTGTCCACCAGCACAGGGTCAGTCATCACTCTGTCCCCCGGCACAGGGTCAGTAATCACTCTGTCCCCCGGCACAGGGTCAGTAATCGTTCTGTCCCCCGGCACAGGGTCAGTAATCGCTCTGTCCCCTGGCACAGGGTCAGTAATCGCTCTGTCCCCCGGCACGGTCAGTAATCGCTCTGTCCCCCGGCACAGGGTCAGTAATCGCTCTGTCCCCCGGCACAGGTCGTAATCGCTCTGTCCCCCGGCACAGGGTCAGTAATCACTCTGTGTCCCCGGCACAGGGTCAGTAATCACTCTGCGTCCCCCAGCTCAGGGTCAGAAATCACTCTGCGTCCCCCAGCTCAGGGTCAGTAATCACTCTGTCCCCCAGCACAGAGTCAGTAATCACTCTGTCCCCCAGCACAGGGTCATTAATCACTCTGTGTGCCCCAGCACAGGGTCAGTAATCACTCTGTCCCCCAGCACAGGGTCACTAATCACTCCGTCCCCCAGCACAGGGTCAGTCATCACTCTGTCCCCCAGCACAGGGTCAGTAATCACTCTGTCCCCCAGCACAGGGTCAGTAATCACTCTGTGTCCTTGAGCACAGGGTCAGTAATCACTTAATTTCTTAGCATGGCCAATCAACCTAACGAGCACATCTTTGAAATAATTTGACCATACCCCATCCCTTACTCCAGTAAGCCATCCTCCCCAATAATATCCAAAACAGTAGGCCAGACAATGGGAAGACACAATACCCCACATGAGATCTAACTTGTGCCTGAGATAGATTTCCCATGACCTCCTTACTCTTGTACTCAATGGCTCTGTTAAAACACAGTCTCAGGTACTGTATGCTTTAATAACATGATCTACCTTCTGCAGTCACTTATTGCAGATATTCCGAGTCCCTCTGTTCCTCCACCTCAAGAGTTTCACCCTTTACAGAAAATGGGGAGAATTCTATAATATGAGAAAGTGGGGAGTAAATGGGCCTCAGCACTACACAGAGTGAGGAGAAAGTGAACCTCACTCCGACACAGAGTGGGGTGTAAGTGGACAATGCTGAAGAAGCTCATAACAGAGAAGACAATAAACAGGTGACAGGGTGGCACAGTGGGTCAGCGCTGCTACTTCACAGCTCCAGGCACCTGGGTTCAATTCCTGGCTCGGGTCACTATCTGTGTGGGGTTTGCACTTTCTCCTCGTGTCTGCATGGGTTTCCTCCGGATGTTCCAGTTTCCTCCCACAGTCCAAAGATGTGTGGGTTAGGTTGATTGGCCGTGCTAAGAAATTGCCCCTTAGTGTCCAGGAATGTGTAGGTTAGAGGGATTAGTGGGTATAATATGTAGGGATATGGGGGTAGGGCCTGGGTGGGATTGTGTTTGGTACAGACTCAATGGGCCGAAGGGCCTCTTTCTGCACCGTACGGTTCTATGGTCTATGGTTATGAAATATTATGAAAGGTTGGAGCAACTTTGAGCAGAAAATAAACGGCAGCATGAGTCCAATGGAATAATCTCCACATGACTGAATGGGTGTGGCTCCAACAACATTCAAGAAGCTCAATATCATCCAGGTCAAAGCAGCTCACTTGATTTCTCTCCCACCCATAAATATTCATCCCCTCCATCACCAACACACTGTGACAGCTGTGCACATCATCTACAAGACTCTCAGCAGGAACTCACCAATGTTCATTAGGCAGCATATTCCAAACTCACAACCATCACCGTCCAGTAGAACAACAGCCTGGAAACACCACCACCTCGAGGTTCCCTTCCACATCATTCCCCCTCACTGTCACTGGGACAGTGCGACCGTCCCCCTCACTGTCACTGGGACAGTGCGACCGTCCCCCTCACTGTCACTGGGACAGTGCGACCGTCCACCTCACTGTCACTGGGACAGTGCGACTGTCCCCCTCACTGTCACTGGGACAGTGTGACCATCCCCTCACTGTCACTGGGACAGTGTGACCGTCCCCTCACTGTCACTGGGACAGTGCAACCGTCCCCCTCACTGTCACTGGGACAGTGCGACCGTCCCCTCACTGTCACTGGGACAGTGCGACCGTCCCCCTCACTGTCACTGGGACAGTGTGACCGTCCCCCTCACTGTCACTGGGACAGTGCGACCGTCCCCTCACTGTCACTGGGACAGTGCGACCGTCCCCCTCGCTGTCACTGGGACAGTGCGACCGTCCCCCTCGCTGTCACTGGGACAGTGCGACCGTCCCCTCGCTGTCACTGGGACAGTGCGACTGTCCCCTCGCTGTCACTGGGACAGTGCGACCTCCGTCCCCTCGCTGTCACTGGGACAGTGCGACCGTCCCCCTCGCTGTCACTGGGACAGTGCGACCGTCCCCTCGCTGTCACTGGGACAGTGCGACCGTCCCCCTCGCTGTCACTGGGACAGTGCGACCGTCCCCTCGCTGTCACTGGGACAGTGCGACCGTCCCCTCGCTGTCACTGGGACAGTGCGACCGTCCCCTCGCTGTCACTGGGACAATATTGTCATGTGACTGTGTCTTTTGGAAAGATTTTTTAAAAAATCATACAACTTCAAGCTTCAGCGATTCTATTGGAGGTAGAGCTGTGGCAATCAGGTTTATTTTCTTTTCAGTTTTTAGTTTTGTTTTGTTGGAACAGTTTAGCAAGAAGCTAAGAAGTAGCCTCTGTCTTTCTCCCCCTCTCTGTCCTTCTTTTTGTTCTGCGTTAAAAATCTGTGTTTTGGGAAACAGATTTGATTACAAAATCTTCTGAGTTTCTTGACAAGGAATTTTCAGCAGGAGGTGGGATTCCTGTAACATGTGTGGTATTAGTCGATGATGTATTGTCTTTATTTGGAGGGTTTTGTGTATTAGATGTTGCCTTTTGCTGGAACACATTAGAGATATTCTCATACGAGTAAAACATTATCGTAGTTGTTTGTTTCCTGTTTGTTCTTTGTTCTTCCTAAGTGTCTTACTGCACATCTCAACAATATTCCAAATTAAAATTTGTTTTTGATAAAAGCTCCCCATTGGGCCATTTCAATCACACCTGAAGTGAAATCTCTCATGCTCATCCCAGTCAAATTCAATGTAAAACATTACAGGTCAGGGGAGCTTCGAACAACACCCTGAAATATCCAGCCTGACTTGTAACCATGTCACTACTCCTATGAAGATAGGTTGAGAGAGCTAGGACTCTTCTCACTGGAGAGACGAAGGTTGAGAGGCGACCTGATAGAGGTTTATAAAATGTTGAGAGGAATAGATAGGGTGGACTCTCAGAGGCTATTTCCCCGAGCGGAAATGGTCACTACGAGAGGACACAGATTGAAGGTGCTGGAGGGCAAGTACAGAGGAGATGTTGGAGGTAAGTTTTTCACTCAGAGGACGGTGAGTGAGTGGAATCGGTTGCCGTCGGTGGTGGTAGAGGCAAACTCGCTGGGGTCTTTTAAAAGACTTCTGGATGAGTACGTGGGATTTAATGGGATTGAGGGTTATAGATAGGCCTGGTAGGTATAGATGTGATCGGCACAACTTGTGGGCCAAAGGCCTGTTTGTGCTGTAGTGTTCTATGTTCATTGTTGCTGGATAATATCCCTGTTCCTTCATTAGTTAGTTTCCTAGAATTCCCCAGCTAACACCAATAGTGGAATATCTTCACTGTTTGATCTACAATGGTTTGAGAATTTAGCTCATAGCAATGGCAATAAGAACATAAGAAATAGGAGCAGGAGTCGGCTATCCAGCCCCTCGAGCCTGCCCCGCCATTCAATAAGATCATGGTTGATCTGAAGTAGATCAGCTCTACTTACCTACCCGCTCAACTTAATTCCTTTACTGTTCAAAACTGTATCTATCCTTGCCTTAAAAACATTCAATGAGGGAGCCTCAACTGTTTCACTGGGCAGGAAATTCCACAGATTCACAATCCTTTGTGTGAAGAAGTTCCTCCTCAACCCTCCTATTCCAATGGCCAGTGATATCCAATACCAAGAACAAATTCAAAATGCCATGTGAGCGATGTGAGGGATATATTAAACCCCTTGTTGAGGAACAAACGATTGTGACTATTGTTGAAACTCTTTCTTTCAAGAGTTACTCAGATACCCTGTGTTAAAGCTGAGAATGTGTTCCCTGTTGCTTCCAATGAGATAGCAAACCTGGATCAAAAGCTTGAAAGCTATTGAATCTAACTAAATTACTTCACACCATCCAATTATTTTCAATTTAGAATTCTAAATTAAAAAAGAATGTAACAAAATTGAACTTTCTAAATAAGGAGATGTCAAAGTCAATGAAATGAAATGGTGATGGATGATAGTGAAATGATTTTGATCATTTATATTTGATGTCATTGGCTCTGTTCCTGCTGTTTTATTAGCAAAAGCCAGAAGAATATTGAAATAATCTAGAATTGAAAGAAGAGATTCCTAATCACCCGTGAAGGATAAAGGAGAGGTCCTGGTAAATACCCAGACGCACATTGAAGATGTCTGTCTGCACTGTTCATTTAATGAGTTTTTAGTTTCAAACCAATAACATCAATTACTATAAAACAAATCGAACCGGACAAATGAAAAGAGTCAATATCTGCGGCTTGACACAAATAAGTGAGCTATTTGCAGCATCCTTCAGCCTTGTTTTCCTTACAGACCATCACTCGGGAGAATGGACTGTGTGACTTCCTGGAGAAAAGCAATAAACAGATTGAAGATATTGTCAGCCTGGTTCGGGGTAAGCTGACTAAAAAATGGCAAGAATAACCCTGGCTGCTCTCATCACTGTCAATGTTCATGGTATGTGAAAGCTTTCCCTTCCTCAATTCCATTTTACTCAATCCTTAATGATAATATCCAGAGCATTTCTACAGGAGGAGCTCCTGTATCAGTATCCCTGTGGGGTACAAGCAAGAATCTGGCAGAACCTTGCAGTCTGTTAGAACTTTCTTACAATGTTTCCTAGCTGTGTCTCTCTTGGTGAATGATCTATCTGTTTTCCCTTCCTTCCCTACCTCCTGTTAAACTGAACAGGAGGTCGATTAATCTGCAATTGCTTCTTGTTATCTCACAATCAGAACTACTTGTTGACCAACAAGGGGCTTACGCGCAGTGGGTTGTACGAAGGCTTCTCTTGGATGTTGCTTCGAGAGTTGCCTAGTGCTTCACATCATTAGTGTACGCTTAAACTGGACCATGTGACGGGCAACACGACAGCTCAGTGACTATCGCTGTGCTGTGCAGATACATGGATTTGGGCCTGTGTCTGTGGGAGTTTGCGCATTCTCCCCGTGCTTGCATGGGTTTTCTCCAGGTGCTCCAGTTTCCTCCCGCATCCCAAAAACGTGCTCTTAGGCTGATTGGTGTAACAAATTCTCCCTAAATTAGACTTCCCTCAATCTTCCCCGATAGGTGTAGACGAAGGTCATAGGTAGAGGAGGGCACTCATAATGTTAAAATGGCAGCACAGGCTCATTGGGCCGAAGAGCCTGTTTCCTGTGCTGTGTTGTTCTCTGTTCTCGCTGTAATCACTTCACCCTGACTGGCTTCCAAACTCTGGAAAATGCTGAAAAAACAAAGTCATCGAGTGGGATTTTCTGCACCCCCCCCCCCCCCCCCACTGGCAGTGTCAGTGTGTCCCCAGCCTGGGGCCCACTATTGGCTGGCAGTAGGGTAATGTGATCAATGGGATTCCCCATTGAATCCAGCCCTTCCGCTGGGAAATCTGCGACGGCATTGGGACTGGAAGATCCTGCCGGTGTGAATTGCTGGAAGATCTCATCCATTGCGTTTGACCCCCTGCCACAAACCTGGATGGCCACCCTCACAATTCCACCCTCCTGATTGGCTGCTACATCAGATCAAACGAGGTTATTTGAGTTCCAGCTCAATAAAAGCAGAGCTCCTGAAGCACATTCTCACCATCACTGAGAACCTCTCTCCCCACCGCTGTGAGATTATCCATCTCCACTGTCCCAGCCAGCCCATCCGCCACTGAAACCTTCATCACTTTACTACCTCCAAACTCAACATTCTGTCACCTCCCACCCTTTATTCACTGACCAACAGCTCGGCAACCCCCATAACTGGGGTGGCACATTGGCACAGTGGTTAGCACTACTGCCTCACTGTGCCAGGGAGCTGGGTTCGCTTCCTGGCTTCAATCATTGCCTGTGGGGAATTTGCACGTTCTCCCCATGTCTGCGTGGGTTCCCTCCAAAGATGTGCAGGTTAGGTGGATTGGGATTGCTAAATTGCTCACAGTGTCTCGCGATGTGTAGGTTAGAGGGATTATCGGGTTAAATGTGTGGGGTTGTGGGGATAGAGCCTGGGGGGGATTGTGGATGGTGCAGACTCAAATGGGCAGAATGGCCTCCTTCAGCACTGTAGAGATTCTATGATGAAACGTTTGGTCAAAGAGATGGGTTTTAAGAAGCATCTTAAAGAAGCAGAGAGAGAATAATGAACACCGTTTAAAAGCTTTTTAAAAACTTACGCTCAACTACCTTGTGATCATCAGGAAAAATAGTAAATAGCTGAGGGGAGTTTTTATAACCACTTTCAGTGATTTACTTCAGGAGTTGATTGGAAACACTCACTTTATCTGATTTTTAGCTGTTTACTGAATCTATCTCTCGTTATCCTGATTAAATATCGTGAGGGATACTTTAATATGTAAATTGTTTTCAGATTACATTGTAAATGCTTCCCAATATCACCGCTTCAATGGAAGATAAAACAGAGAACATTACAGCACAGTACAGGCCCTTCGGCCCTCGATGTTGCGCCAACCAGTGGAACCAATTTTATGACCCTCTAACCTAAACTATTCCAATGCTATCCATAGACCTATCCACTGACCATTTGAACACCCTTAAACTTGACGAGTCCACAACTGCTGCAGGCAGGGCATTCCACACCCTTACTACCCTCTGAGTAAAGCAGGTTTCTCTTTAGTGAGATCCAAATGAATGGAAACTTGAATATAAAAGATGCTTCTTAGAGACAGGCTGAACTTTGAGTGTAATTTGGGTCTTCAGTTGCAGCTGGAGTAGGAGCCCTGGCCTGGGACGTTTGAGTGACATTCTCTGACCATTGAAGATGTAAATACATACACACGACAAACAAGGTCAGGCCAGGCGCGATACGCCTCGTTTTGTAACAAGACAGTTAGCGTTTTAGCATCAGTTCAACATTTTAAAGAATTTCCTTTGGAACAGTGAAGCAGCGTTCGTTCCAGATCTAACCTTGATTACAACAGACGTTTCTAATCGTGAACAAAAGGTGGTGTGAAAAATCAATTTAGCAACGTAATTCTGCTGAGGCCAGGTAACCATGGTAACTAAGCTGAGCCGGACATGTTGTTGACAGGTACCCAAGCCCTGTCAGTGTGGAGAATAAAGGTGAGGCTCGATGTGGAAACTGGACTTTAATTAGTGCTGAATAAAAATCCAATGATTAATTCTGTGCATCCCCTGTAAAAACTGATTGGCTGGAATTAATTAACTGAAATGCACACAAACATTGTCTTGCAGTTTTTGAGTTACTGAAATCGTCACAGAGTAAAGAAGTTAACACAATCTATCAATCTGAAATATTTACACTCAACAGTTACTCAAGGATCTCTTTTATTATGCAGGATCAGAAGAACAAATAACAGATCATAGAACATAGAACATTACAGCACAGAACAGGCCCTTCGGCCTTCGATGTTGTGCCGACCAAAATAAAAAGCAATGCCCCTCCAAACTAAACCATTCCCTTCTCTTCCATATACTTATCAATTAACCTCTTAAACGCCACCAAACTTGGCGCATCTACAACAGCTGCAGGCAGGGCATTCCACTCCCTAATCACTCTTTGAGTAAAGAACCTACCTCTGATATCCGTCCTATAACTCATACCCCTTAATTTAAAGCTGTGTCCCCTCGTGCTAGCTTTCTCCATCCTAGGAAAAAGGCTATCACTGTCCACCCTATCTAAACCTCTAATCATCTTATATGCTTCAATAAGATCCCCTCTTAGCCGCCTCCTTTCTAACGAAAAAAACCTCAAATCCTTCAACCTCTCTTCATAGGACCTGCCCTCCATACCAGGCAACATCCTGGTAAACCTCCTCTGTACCCTCTCCAATGCCTCCACATCTTTCTTATAATGTGGGGACCAGAACTGCACACAATACTCCAAGTGCGGCCGCACTAGAGTTTTGTACAGTTGCAACATGACGTTGCGGCTCCGAAATTCAATCCCCCTACCAATAAAAGCTAAGACTCCATATGCCTTCTTAACAACTTTATCCACTTGACTGCCTACTTTCAGGGATCTATTGACACATACACCAAGATCCTTCTGTTCCTCAACACTATTAAGAGCCCTACCATTAGCCCTATACTCTACACATTTATTGTTCCTGCCAAAGTGCATTACCTCACAATCCTTGAGATACATCTTACAGTTGAGCTGTGTCAGCCATCCCACCGTTAGAATCACTCTCCCCACATCGGTGTCACTCTCCCCTGTTGGTACAGAAACATAGAAGATATGGAGGAGGAGGCCATTCAGCCCTTCTAGCCCGCTCCACTATTCATCATGGCCATGGCTGTTCGTCCAACACAAAAGCCTACTCCTGCTTTCTCCCCATAACCTTAGATCCCATTCACCCCAAGTGCAATATCCAGCTGCCTCTTGAACACATTCAATGTTTTGGCATCAACTCCTTCCTGTGGGAATGAATTCCACGGGCTCACCGGGTGAAGAAATGTCTCCTCACCTCTGTCCTAAATGATCTACCCCCCATCCTCAGACTGTGACCCCCTGGTTCTGGACTCCCCCCACCATCGGGAATACCCTTCCTACATCTACTCTGTCCAATCCTGTTAGAATTTTATAAATCTCTATGAGATCCCCCCCCTCATTCGTCTGAACTCCAGTGAAAACAATCCTAACCTGGTCAATCTCCCCTCATACATTGGTCCTGCCATCCCTGGAATCAGCCTGGTAAACCTTCACTGCCCTCCCTCCAGAGCAAGAACATCCTTCCTCAGAAAAGGAGACCAAAACTGCACACAATACTCCAGGTGTGATCTCACCAAGTCCCTGTATAATTGTAACAACACATCCCTGTTCCTGTACTCAAAACCTCTCGCAATGAAGGCCAACATACTATTTGCCTTCTTTACCGCCTGCTGCGCCTGCATGCTTACCTTCAGTGACTGATGCACAAGGACACCCAGATCCCTCTGCACACTCCCCTTTCCCAATTTACAGCCATTCAGGTAGTAATCTGCCTTCTTGTTTTTACTTCCAAAGTGAATAACCTCACATTTATCCAAATTTTACTGCATCAGCCATTGATTTGCCCATTTACCCAACCTGTCCAGATCATTCTGAAGGATCTCTGCATCCTCGTCACAGTTCACTCTCCCACCCAACTTGGTCTCATCTGCAAATGAGATGTTACATTTTGTTCCCTCATCTAAATCATTAATATATATTGTGAATAGCTGGGGTCCCAGCACCGATCCCTGTGGCACTCCACTAGTTACTGCCTGCACAATTTGAAAAGCAACCATTAATTCCTACTCTTTGTTTCCTCCTTGCCACCAGTTTTCTATCCATCTCATTACCCTTCCCCAATCCTATGCACTTTAATCTTGTACGATAATCTCTTGTGTAGGATTTGGTCAAACGCTTTCTGAAAGTCAAGTCCTGGGGATTTATCCACTTTCAGTGCCATCAATTTTCCCAGCACCATTTCTCTACTAATATTGACCTCCCTCAGTTCTCCCCCTCACTAAATCTTGCATTCTCCAATATTTCTGGTATTTGATTTGTGTCCTCTTTTGTGAAGACAGAACCAAAGTATCTACTCAGTCGCTCAACCGTTTCTTTGCCCCCATTACACATTCTCCCATTTCTCTTTGTAGGGAACCTACATTTCTTTCTCTTCACTTATATAGAAACTCTTGGTGTCAATTTTGATATTCTCTGCAAGCTTACTTTCAGACTGTATTTCCCCCTTAATCAATTCTAAACTGCTCCCAAACCTCATCTATTATTTTTCTTGGCCAATCTTCTTCCTTAGGTCAGATATGCTCTCTAATTTCTTTTGTAAACCATGGATTGACCCTCTTACACATTTTGCTTCTGTGTCAGACAAGAATAAACAGTTGTTGCAGTTGCCCCATGTGTTCCTTGAATGTTTGGTAAACCTTCCCCAGAACCGATCCCAATACCCCAGGAATCTGAAACTCTCCCCAACATCACTTTTTCAGCTATGTATTTATCTCATTTCTACTCTGACTAGCACGTGACATCAGTAGTAATCCTGAAATCACTACCTTTGAGGTCCAATTTGTTAATTTTCTTCCAAACTCCCTGTATTCTACTTTTAGGACCTCATCCCTTTTTTTAGCCATGTCATTCGTACCAATGTGTACTACAATCAGTGGCTGTTTGCCCTCTCCCTCTAGAATGTCCCACTCTGAGACATCCTTGACCCAAACACTATTCTGGAGTCTCGTTTGCAGCCACAGAAATAGAACATAGAACATTACAGCACAGAACAGGCCCTTCGGCCTTCGATGTTGCGCCGACCAATATAAAAAGCAATGACCCTCCAAACTAAACCATTCCCTTCTCTTCCATATACTTATCAACTAACCTCTTAAACGCCACCACACTTGGCGCATCTACAACCGCCGCAGGCAGGGCATTCCACTCCCTAACCACCCTCTGGGTAAAGAACCTACCTCTGATATCCGTCCTATAACTATCACCCCTTAATTTAAAGCTGTGTCCCCTCGTGCTTTATTCCCTGTATTATTTATTTATTTATGCCTGTCTATTCCCCTTACAATTGAATCAACTATAAGTTAATGCACTGGCACACTTTTTACCCTCCCCTCTACAGCAGAACCAACCGTGGTGCAATGAGTTTGGCTGCTGCTGCTTTCCCCCAGAGAGATCATTCCCCTCAACAGTATCCAAAGCCATATGTCTGTTTTGCAGGGAAATGGCCGCAGGAGATTCCTGAATTTCCTGCCTCTCTCTCTTGCTCCGTCTGGTGGTCACGCATTTCCTTCCTGCCTGAGGTGTGACCACCTCTCTATACGTGCTATCCACGATACTCTCTGACTCACGGATGCTCCACAGTTTCTTCAACTGCTGCTCCAGCTCTGAAACTCGAGCTTTCAGGAGCTGTAGCTGCAGACACTTCCTGCACATGTGGTGACACAGAGGACTGGAACTGTGTCCAGCCTCCCACATAGAGCAAGAGGAGCAAACCACAGCTTGGAGCTCTCCTGTCATGTCTTAGCCCTTCAAATTAAACTTTTGAAAACTGTTTTGTTCCTGATACCCAATTTTCTCTGGCCCTTCTTTCCTGCTCCTTGTTACTACTAAATATAAACTTTACAAACAATATATCACAAGAAATTTCACGGAAACACTATTGTAGTGTACAACAATAACTACAATGCCAAGACAAAAAAGAAAAAGTGTTACTCTTTTTTGGGTACCACAGTGGGTTAGCGCTGCTGCTTCACAGCTCCAGGGTCCTGGGTTCGATTCCCGGCTCGGGTCACTGTCTGTGTGGAGTTTGCACATTCTCCTCATGTCTGCATGGGTTTCCTTCGGGTACTCCGGTTTCCTCCCAAAGATGTGTGGGTTAGGTTGATTGATCACGCTAAGAAATTGCCCTTTAGTGTCCAGGAATGCATAGGTTAGAGGGATTAGTGGGTATAATATGTAGGGATATGGGGATAGGGCCTGGGTGGGATTGTGTTCGGTGCAGGCTCGATGGGCCGAAAGGCCTCTTTCTGCCCTGTAGGGGTCTATGTTCTACTCTACCCACTTGGTGTCACTCTCGCCATTCAGTCAAAAGATTGGGTGTCAGCTCCTACCAGAGGGATTGAGGTTGGAACCCAGGCTGTTACTGGGAGTTTGCTCATGGACGTTGCCTCCTACATTACAACACTGACTACATTTCAGTAACAGATCGTTAGCTACAATGAGCTTTGAGATGTCCAGTGACCTCTATCTGGCCAGTCCACTCCTTTAGCCATTCCCAATCCCTGGCCCTGAGTGTGACCTCCGCTTTCTCACCCAGCAGATCCCAGCCTGAATATTTCTCCTACAAAGAATCAGAGCTATAAAACCCATCCTGAGTTTCCTCTGTTAAGTTTGCAATAACTCTGTGTTTCTTGCCGTGTCCGGTGCTTTTCTTGGCCTCCCTGCTCCCGTTCTGCCTCCTCATCAGTTTTGGGATGGGATTGCCCCTCCTTGGCAGGGAAGTGGGAATGCTGTCCCTTCACGTAATGAGGAAAGGCTGGCATCTCGCTTTCAATTGGAATCAAAGACCATCGTCTGGTGGAGTCCCGAGCAAAGTGAGTCAGTGCTTGGAGAAACTATTTATAATTCACTTCACAATGGTGCTGTTAGTGAAGTTGCTCATTCATCAAGCAAAGATAATGAAGGTGTTCAGAGTACAGAGAGAAGAGCGATGAGTCATTATGTATTTAAAATCAATGCTTAATTCTATTTAAGAAGATGTGAATGTCAATATAGATTGATGAATGTAAGCACAAATTATAAATTCCCCCTGCATTGAAACTGAAATGATGGTGTGTGTATTTACTGACCTGTGACAAATTTCTCA
Source organism: Sphyrna mokarran (assembly GCA_024679065.1). Taxonomy (NCBI): domain Eukaryota; kingdom Metazoa; phylum Chordata; class Chondrichthyes; order Carcharhiniformes; family Carcharhinidae; genus Sphyrna; species Sphyrna mokarran. Next base: position 190,721 of record JAGIQG010000019.1, read on the forward strand.
TCAGATATCTGCTGCAGCTTATTACTGCCTGAATGAGCTGATATTAATGTCAGGCATCTTCCCTACAGCAGCATTGATTTTAAACCAGCTGTTTCTGACAGTCTGCACTCGCTGATGGGAAGGGTGAGTGTGCTGACCGCTTGGGGCAGTGCATCTCTCTCTCTCGTGTTGTTCTGATACAGTGGGTGCAGCACTGGGAAATTCGTAAGAAATAATAGCAAAATGAGGCCATTGGCCCACCGAGTCTGCGCCACCATTTGACCATAGCTGATAACCCTTCAACCTATCACTAATTAAAAATCTATCGAACTCCTCCTTACTGTCGCAGTATCTCCCACACTCTGGGACAGCAAACTCCTCAGATTCCCAATCCTTTGGGAGAAGTGGTTTCTTCTCAACTCTGTTTTAAATTTGTTCTCCCTCATCCTGAGACGGTGACCCCCCCCCCCCCCCCCCCCCCCCCCCATTCTAGAGTGTCCCATGAGCAGAAACATCCACTCCATGTCTACTTTATCCAAACCTTTTATCATTTTATTTACCTCAATTTGATCTCACCTCATTCTTTCTAAATTCCAGTGAGTTTGGGCATAAACTGTTCAATCTCTCTTCACACAACAAACCCGCTCTTGTCTGAAATCAATCTGGGGAACCTCCCAGAACTGTCTCCAATGTCATTACATCTTTCCTCAAATAAAGGACCAAAACTCTGTACAATATTCCAGGTGCAGCCTCATCAATGCCTCGTATAGTTACAACACTTTCTTACCTTTATATTCGAATCCTTTAGCTATAAATGCCAACATTCCATTTGCTTTCTTTATTATCTACTTTACCTGTGTGCCAGTTTTCTGTGACTCTTGAACAAGAACACCCAGATCCCTCTGCACCGGAGCACCCTGAAGTCTCTCCCCATTTAGATAATAAATCGCTTTCCCATTTTTGCGACCAAAAGGCATAACCTTTTACAGCAGAAAAACAGACCCTTCAGCCCAATTTGTCCATGCTGCCTTTTCTTCCAAAACCCCTAAGCTAATCCCAATAACCCACATTCGCCCCATATCTCTCTATACCCATCGTACCCATGTAACTGTCTAAACACTTTTTAAAGGATAAAATTGTACCTGCCTCTATTATCACTTCTTGCAGCTTGTCCCAGACACTCACCAACCTCTATGTGAAAAAATTGCCCCTCTGGACCCTTTGTATCTCTCCCCTCTATATTAAACCTCTGCCCTCTCATTTTAGACTCCCCTACCATTGGGAAAAGATATTGACTATCTCGCTGATCTGTGCCCCTCATTATTTTATAGACCTCTATAAGATCACCCCTCAGCCTCCTACACTCCAGAGAAAAAGTCCCAGTTTATTCAGCCTCTCCTTATAACTCAATCCATCAAGTCCCATTAGCATCCTAATAAATCTTTTCTGCAATCTTTCTACTTTAATAATATCTTGATGTCATCTGCAAACTTACTAACCATGCCCCCTATATTCTCATCCAAATCATTAATATAAATGACAAATAACAGTGGGCCCAGCACTGATCCCTGAGGCACACTGCTGGTCACAGGCCTCCAATGAGGAACAACTCTCTACAACTTATACGGATAAGTGTGAGGTGATTCACTTTGGTAGGAATAACAGGCATATGAAATATAGGACTAATGGAAGGACCCTTAATAGTGTTGTCGAGCAGAGGGATCTTGGGGTACAAGTACATAGCTCTTTGAAAGTTGGCACCCAGGTTGATAAAGTTGTTAAGAAGGCGTAAGGTGTGTTAGCTTTTATTGGTAGAGGGATTGAATTTAGGAGCTGTGAGGTTATGTTACAACTGTACAAAACTCTGGTGCGGCCGCACTTGGAGCATTGCGTACAGTTCTGGTCGCCGCATTATAAGAAAGATATGGAAGCATTGGAAAGGGTGCAGAGGAGGTTTACCAGGATGTTGCCTGGTATGGTGGGAAGGCCTTATGAGGAAAGGCTGAGGGACCTGAGGTTATTTTCATTAGAGAGAAGAAGGTTACACGGTGACCTAATTGAGGCGTATAAGATGATCAAAGGACTGGATAGGGTGGATAGTGAGAGCCTTTTTCCTTGGATGGTGATGACCAACACGAGGGGACATAACTTTAAATTAAGAGGTGGTAGTTATAGGACGGATGTCAGAGGCAGGTTCTTTACACAGAGGGTGGTGAGGGCGTGGAATGCCCTGCCTGCAGCAGTTGTGGACTCGCCTACTTTGGGGGCATTCAAATGTTCGGTGGATAGGCATATGGATGATATTAGAATAGTTTAGGTTAGAGGGTCCACTGGCCGGTGCAACATCGAGGGCCGAAGGACCTGTACTGCGCTGTAATGTTCTATGTTCTATGTTTTACAACCACCCTCTGGCTTCTGTCAAGAAGCTAATTTTGTATCCATTTAGAAACCTCACCCTGGATCGCCTGACACTTAACTTTATGCAACAACTTACCATGTGATACATTATCCATGTTAAATTCCATCTGCTACGTTTTGTCCCATTCTCCTAACCTGTCTATATCCATTTGTAAGGTTCCTATTTCCTCAATGCACCTCACTGTTCCACCTATTTTTTGTTCAAGAAGGGGAAGAGAGACCTTCCAGGGAATTATAGGCCAGTGAGTCTTACTTCTGTTGTGGGCAAAGTATTGGAGAGAATTATTAGGGATAGGATTTATAGTTATTTAGAGAGAAATGAATTGATTGGGGATAGTCAGCATGGTTTTGTGAAGGGTAGGTCGTGCCTTACTAACCTCATTGAGTTTTTTGAAAAAGTGACCAAAGAGGTGGATGGGGGTAAGGCGGTTGATGTGGTATATATGGACTTTAGTAAGGCGTTTGATAAGGTGGCCCATGGAAGACTTCTGCAGAAAATGCAGATGTATGGGATAGAGGGTGATTTAGCTAATTGGATTAGGAATTGGCTAGCAGATAGAAGACAGAGGGTGGTGGTTGATGGGAGATATTCATCGTGGAGTTCGGTGACAAGTGGTGTACCTCAGGGGTCTGTTTTGGGGCCCCTGCTGTTTGTAATTTTTATAAATGATCTGGATGAGGGTATTGAAGGATGGATTAGTAAATTTGCAGATGACACTAAAGTCGGTGGAGTGGTAGATAGTGAAGAGGGGTGTTATAGTTTGCAGAGAGACTTGGACAAGTTGCAGAGCTGGGCTGAGAGGTGGCAAATGGAGTTAATGTGGAAAAGTGTGAGGTAATGCACTTTGGCAGGAATAATAAATGTGTAGAGTATAGGGCTAATGGTAGGATTCTTAATAGTGTTGATGAACAGAGGGATCTTGGTGTATTTGTGCATAGATCCCTGAAAGTAGGCAGTCAAGTCGATAAGGTTGTTAAGAAGGCATATGGAGTCTTAGCTTTTATTGGTAGGGGGATTGAATTTCGGAGCCGCAACGTCATGTTGCAACTGTACAAAACTCTAGTGCGGCCGCACTTGGAGTATTGTGTGCAGTTCTGGTCCCCACATTATAAGAAAGATGTGGAGGCATTGGAGAGGGTACAGAGGAGGTTTACCAGGATGTTGCCTGGTATGGAGGGCAGGTCTTATGAGGAGAGGCTGAGGGATTTGAGGTTGTTTTCGTTAGAAAGGAGGAGGCTAAGAGGGGACCTGATCGAAACATATAAGATGATTAGAGGTTTAGATAGGGTGGACAGTGATAGCCTTTTTCCTAGGATGGAAAAAGCTAGCACGAGGGGACACAGCTTTAAATTAAGGGGTGATAGTTATAGGACGGATATCAGAGGTAGGTTCTTTACCCAAAGGGTGGTTCGGGAGTGGAATGCCCTGCCTGCGCAGTTGTAGATGCGCCAAGTTTGGTGGCGTTTAAGAGGTTAGTTGATAAGTATATGGAAGAGAAGGGAATGGTTTAGTTTGGAGGGGCATTGCTTTTTATATTGGTCGGCGCAACATCGAAGGCCGAAGGGCCTGTTCTGTGCTGTAATGTTCTATGTTCTATGTTCTATTTTTGTGTCACTGCTAATTTAGCGATAGAGCCTTCTATCTCTATATCCAATCTAGAGTGTAAATAGCTGGGGCCCCAAGGACTGAACCCTGTGGCACCCCATTAGTTAATTCTTGCCATCCAGAAAAAATCATTCATTCCGACTCTCTGTCTTCTATCCATCAGCCAGTCATCAATCCACGCTAATAAATTATCTTTAATGACATGCGATCTAATTTTGTGAATTAACTTTTTGTGCAGCACTTTATCAAACATCTTCTAGAAGTCCAGATATACTGGATACCCCAGTTCCCACCAATTGCATTCCTGAATACATCCACTTTGCTTGTTACATCCTCAGTGAACTCTGGCAAATTATTTCAGCAATTCCTCTGCTCCTTTTGTCATTATTTTGAATATATGCCTCACTCATCCATCATCATCGATCAGGACCTCGATACCATTCGTCATTTTGAGGCTGGTTGCGATGTGTCTGAAAATGACCGATCAGGCTAATTCGGGCACGGAATGTCCTCGCACATATTGGACAGATTTGTGTAGGCACTGTTGTTGTTGTGCTGGTGGCTCTGGACTTGTGCAGCTCGCGCTAAGTTGTGCTTCAGCAATACACCTTGCTTCATGAGCTTGATAGCCCTTGTGGATGAGGCAGCACCAGGTAGGGCGGTTTTGTACTAGTGTTCCCCAGGTGGTCGTGTCAATGTCAAATGACTTCAGGGAGGCCTTGAGTGTGTCTTTGAAACGTTTCTTCTATCCTCCATGTGAGCGTCAAGAAGGCGTACAGTGTATTGGCTTTCATTAATCGAGGAATAGAGTTTAGGAGTCAGGAGGTAATGACGCAGCTCTATAAGCCTCTTCTCAGACCCCAGTTGGAGTATTGTGTGCAGTTCTGGTCGCCTCATTATAGGAAGGATGTAGAGGCTATTGAGAGAGTTCAGAGTTCAGAGGAGATTTACAAGGATGTTGCCTGGATTGGGAGGCAGGCCTTATGAAGATAGGTTGAGGGAGCTGGGACTCTTCTCACTGGAGAGACGTAGGTTGAGAGGTGACCTAATAGAGGTTTATAAAATGTTGAGAGGAATAGATAGGGGGGACTCTCAGAGACTATTTCCCCGAGCTGAAATGGTCACTACAAGAGGACACAGATTTAAGGTGCAGGGAAGCAAATGCAAAGGAGATATCGGGTAGGTTTTTCACTCAGAGGGTGGTGAGTGAATGGAACCGGCTGCCGTCAGAGATGGTAGAGGCAAACTCACTGGGGTCTTTTAAAAGACTTCTGGATGAGTATATGGGAACTAATGGGATAAGGGATTATAGATAGGTCTGTGGATTGGTAGGTATACATGTGATCGGCGCAACTCGTGGGCCGAAGGACCTGTTTGTGCTGTATTGTTCTATGTCTTCCAGCAGAGAGTTCCCCAAAAAGGAGTTGCTTGGGTATGCGCTCGTCTGACATACGGATGACATGACCTGCCCACCAGGTCTGCGCTCTCATCAGCAGTGTGTGGACTGATCAGACTGATAGTAGACTTTCTCTAGAGAGAATTTCAGTGTCTCATACTTTGTCTTACCATCTGAAGTGTAATATTCTGCAAAGACATGTCATGTGGAAATAAGTGAGCTGTCTTGCATGCCTTTGATACACAGTCCACGTTTCAGAGGCATACGGAGGGTAGTGAATATCACGGCGCTGTAGACTTTCAGTTTTGTTTCTGGGCTGATTCCTCGACGCTCCCATACAGTGGAGTGCAATCTACCAAAAGCAGAACTTGCCTTTGCTATTCTGCAGTTAACTTCTGCATCAATAGTCACTGCTTGTGAGAGGGTGCTGCCCAAGATAAATGAACTGGCTCACTGTCTGTAGTTTCTGCTCTTTGATTGTGATTATGGGTTCTGTGTACGGTGCATGAAGAGCATGCTGGTGCATGACTTTTTAATGTTGATGGTGAATCCAAAGTTATCACAAGCCGTGGAAAATTTGTTCACACTGATGTGCATCTCTGGCTCTGAACCAGCATACAGGGCGCAGTCATCGGCAAAGAGGAAATCTCTCAGAACAGTCTCCTTCACTTTGGTAATAGCTTGAAGTCTCCTCAGGTTGAAGAGTTTCCTCTCTGTACTTGAGGCTAACTCCAGTAACACTGTCCTGGAAGGCATCATTCAGCATGTAATGTTGTAAACATTATGTTGAACACTGTTGGTGCGAGCACACAATCCTGTTTGACGCCATTGGTGACTGGGAATGCCTCAGAGGATTCTCCACCATCTCCGGTTTCTCCAGTACTCTGACCATCATAGAACTGGCGTACCATCTGAATGAATTTGAGAGGGCAGCTGAACTTTGACATGATCCTCCACAGGTCTTGTTGGCTTACAGTAGCGAAGGCTTTCGCGAAGTCAACAAAGATTATGTAGAGCTCGCGATTCTGCTTCTGACACTTCTCCTGAATTTGGCGCGCAGCAAAAATCATGTCAGTACTCCCATAATTTTTGCGGAAGCCACACTGTGACTCTGGAAGCAGGCCCAGCTCCAGATGAGTGACCAGACGATTTAGCAGGACTCTTGCGAGGGTTTTTCCTGTGATGGAGAGCAGCGAGATTCCTCGGAGGTTGTGGCATACTTGCCAATTGCCCTTTCTCTTGAAGAGGTGTACAATGGAAGCATCTTTAAGTTTCTGAGGAATGGGTCCTTGCTTCCAAAAGGACTGGAACAACTCGGTGCGCTTCTCGATAAGTGCAGGTCCAGCAGCTTTATAGATCTCTGTGAGTATGGCATCTACCACTGGGGCTTTGCCACTGGATAGCTGGCTGACAGCTTTCGTGACTTTGGCTACTATCGGTGGGTCATCCATGATGCTGTTGATATCAAGCTGAGGAATCCTGTCTGTTGTCTCATCATTAATAGATGACAGGCAGTTGAGCTCAGCTTCAAAGTGTTCAGCCCATCTCTGCAGGACTCTCAAAGAACTCAGTCAAATTATTTCAGCAATTCCTCTACTCCTTTGCCCATTATTTTGAATACTTGCCCTCCATTTCCTGCTGTAATCTTGAGCAGGAACAGTTTCTCTCTATTTCTCCTGTCCATCCCCCTCAGGTTCTGGAATATCTCCATCAAACCTCCATTCAGTTTCTTTTCCTCAAGGAAAAACCAATCCAGCCTCTCCAATCTACCTTTGTATCTACAGGTGTTAATCCCTGGAATCATTCTTGTCAATCTCCTCCGTACTCTCTCCGATAGCTCCATGTCCTTCCTCAAATATGGAACCCAGCACTGGACACAATACCCCACATGAGATCTAACTTGTGCCTGAGATAGATTTCCCATGACCTCCTTACTCTTGTACTCAATGGCTCTGTTAAAACACAGTCTCAGGTACTGTATGCTTTAATAACATGATCTACCTTCTGCAGTCACTTATTGCAGATACTCTGAGGTCCCTCTGTTCCTCCACCTCAAGAGTTTCACCCTTTAGATTATTCAGTCTCTCCTCATTCTTACCTCCAAAATGAATCACCTCACACTTTAGAATATCAATCCCTACAGCGCAGAAGGAGGCCCTTCGGCCCATCGTGTCTGAGCTGAACACAATCCCACCAGGCCCTACCCCCATATCCCTACATATACCATCAATCCGTCTAATCTACACATCCCTGGACACTAAGGGGCAATTTCTTAGCATGGCCAATCAACCTAACCCTGCACATCTTTGGACTATGGGAGGAAACCCATGCAGACACGAGGAGAATGTGCAAACTTCACACAGACAGTGACCTGAGCCAGGAATCGAACCCAGGACCCCGGAGCTGTGAAGCAGTGGTGTTAACCACTGTTCTACCATGCCGCCCAACTTCTCAGCATTGAGTTCCACCTGCCACTTGTCTGCCCAATCCCCCAACACGTCAATGTGCCTTTGAAATTCAAGACTTACCTCATCACAATTGCCAACGTTTCCAACCTATGTATCATTGGCAAATTTTGAAATCATGCCCTGCACATCACAGTTTGGGGTCAGTAATATCTCAGGAAGTGTAAGGATCCCAGCACTGTCTCTTGGGGAATGGAGCTACAAATGTTCCTCTGATCCCTGAGGCACACCACTGGTCACAGGCCTCCGGTTTGGAAAAACAACCCTCTATAACCACTCTATGCCTTCTGTCACCAAGCCAATTTTGTATTCAATTGGCTACCTCATCCTGGAATCGGTGAGATTTAACTTTATGCAACAATCAGTCCAGAGCTGTGTGTGGATTCAGTGGATTGGCCAAGCTACATTGCCCCTTAGTGTCCAGCAGGGTAAATACATGGGGTTGGGGCCTGGGTGGGATTGTGGTCGGTGCAGACTCAAGGGGCCAAATGACCTCTTTTTCAATGTAGGGATTCTACGGAATTCCTACAGTGAAAAAAACTCCCACTCACCTGACAAAGGAGCAGTGCTCCAAAAGCTAGTGGCGTTTGCTACCAAATAAACCTGTTGGACTTTAACCTGGTGTTGTGAGACTCCTTACTGTGTTTACCCCAGTCCAACACCGGCATCTCCACATCAGGATTCTGTGGAATCAGGTAGTACCTTATTCAAAGACCTTGTTAAAGTCCATATAGACAACATCGACTGTACTGCCCTCACCTATCTTCTTAGTTACCTCTTCAGAAAATTCAATCAAGTTTATTGGAGCACTTCACAATCATAGGGAGTGGGATAGCTTGATCTTGGGATTGGACATAGCTCGGCACAGCATCGAGGGCCAAAGGGCCTGTGCTGTGCTGTAATGTTCTATGTTTCTAAGTTCATGGTGGTCTGTTTACAAAATGCCACACCAAGTGGGTCAACATTCCAAGTCAATATTACCTGAAGATGGGTGATCACACCATTTAAAATTCACATTGGCAAGAGTTGAAAACATTCTTTGAGGTTCTGGTGGACAGTTGAGAGAGGGATGGGAACTGTACGCCTGACTCACTCATAGCTCTACCTTAACGGTGCGTAACCCGGAGCCTGGGGGCCACACGCGATCCATAAGGGTTCTGAATGTGACCCACGAGACATGTTGTTGACCACACACAGGGTCACCACATTCCTCTGGTTTCATCATGAAGCTTTTTCCTATCAGCGTAACACAAAGTAAAGGTGAGTGAAGTGAGGTGTGCTGAGTGCGTGACACTGACTGTGAAAGCTGTGTGCTCATTCTGTGTCCAAAGTGTAAATATTTCTTTCCTTTTTACCATTTAACATTGATCACAGTTCTATTATTAGATGAATGATTAAGCCCTTCCTATAACTTGTTTTGAAACACTCGGCGTGTATTCAATCTTATACGTGAACAAACAGCCCATTCACTAGCACTGGTCACCCATCACTGCTCTCAGTGCTGTTCCGTACACTAAAACCTCCTTAATGATACAATCCTGATGTGAGATACAGCATCATCTCTCACCAGCCTTGCCTCAATATCTCATAAGAACTAGAAGCAGGAGGAGGCCATTCAGCCCCTCGAGTCTGTTCTGCTGTTTAATAGCATCAGTGCTGATCTCATCTCACCTTAACTTCACTCTGCTGCCCATTCTCTATAACCCTTCAACCCCACTGCTAATTAAAAATCTGTCTATCTCCTCCTTAAATTTACTCGGTGTCCCAGCATCCACCACACTCTGGAGTGGTGAATTCCACAGACTGACTGCCGATCCTTTAGGAGAAATAATTTCTTCTCATTTCTGTTTTAAATTCTGTCTCCCTTTATCCTAAAACTGACCTCTTGTTCAAGATTGTCGCACGGGGGCAAACATCCTCTCCATCTCGACTTTGTTAATTATCATCTTGTACACCTCAATTCGATCTCCTTTCATTCTTCTAAACTCCAGAGCCTAAACTGCCCAATCTGACTTTGTAAGACCAACCCTAATCTCTGGAATCAATCCTGTAAACTTCCTCTGAACTGTTTCTAAAACCAGCGCATCCTTCCTCAAAAAAGGGACCAAACCTGGTACTCCAGGTGCCGTCTCACCAATGCCCTGCACAGTTGCAGCAAACACTTGCTTAATTTTATAATCTAATCCTTTAGCTATAAATGCCAAAATTCCATTCAAGTTCTTTGTTATCTGCTCTATTTCTGTACCAGTTTTCTGTGACTCGTGCAGAAGGACACCCAGATCCTTCTGCACTGAAGCACCACAAAGTCTCTTTCTTTTTAGATAATAAGTTGCTTTTCCATTTTTTCTGACCAAAATTGATATCCTCAAACTTATCAACATTAAACTCCACTCACCTGATCTATCTATATCCATTTGTAATTTTTTTATTTCCTCATTTCATCTTCTTTAGATTCTTTAGCAGATTTTTTACACAGAGAGTAGTGGGAGTCGGGAACTTGCTGCTGGGGAGTGGAAGCAGATACGGTAGAGAGTTTTAAGGGGCGTCTTGACAAATACCTGAATAGGATGAGAATAGAGGGATATGGTTCCCGGAAGGCTAGGGAATTTTAGTTCAGTCGGTCAGCATGGTCAGAGGGCCGAAGGGCCTGTTCCAGTGCTGGAATTTACTCCATTCTTTGTTCATTGCAACTTACTTTCTCACCTATTTTTGTATCAATTGCTATTGAATTGATACAAAATCGATAGTTTGACTATCGAGCCTTCTATCCATGTATCCAAGTCATTAATATAGATTGTAAATAGTTGGGGCCTGAGAGTTGAAAACTGTGGCACTTTGCTAGTTACACCTTGTCAACCAGAACATGGGGTGGACGGTGACACAGTGGTTAGCATCACTGCCTCACAGTGCCAGGGACCTAGGTTTGATTCCCAGTTTGGGTCACTGTCTGTGTGGGATCTGCATGTTCTCCCTGTGTCTGTATGAGTTTCCTCTGGTTTCCCCCCACAATGAGCTGGTTAGGCTCATTGGTCGTGCTAAATTCTCCCTCAGTGTATCCAAACAGGTGATGGTGTGTGACAGCTAGGGGATTTTCACCATAATTTCATTTCAGTGTTAGTATAAACCTATTTGTGACGCTATTAAGTAAAATTAAAAATGAAAAATACCCATTTATCCCAACTCTCTGCCTTCTGTAAGAAGTCTCACAACATCAGGTTAAAGTCCAACAGGTTTATTTGGTAGCAAACGTCACTAGCTTTTGGAGCGCTGCTCCTTCATCAGGTAAGTGGGAGTTCTGTTCACAAGCAGGATATATAAAGACACTAACTCAATTCACAAGATAATGATTGGAATACGAGTCTTTACAGCTAATCAAGTCTTAAAGGTACAGACAGTGTGAGTGGAGAGAGGGTTAAGCACAGGTTAAAGAGATGTGTATTGTCTCCAGACAGGACAGTCTGTGAGATTTTGCAAGTCCAAGGAACACACCCATCAACTCAACATTCTGATCAAGATCTTTGATCTGGACCTTCAGAACACCATCTGTGCTCTCATTCCACGTACTCCCCGCATTGAAGATCTCTACTGCCTCTCAAAGATACACAAGGCAAACATACCTGGCCATCCCATCGTATCGGGCAATGGGACCCTGTGTGAGAACCTCTCCGGCTATATCGAGGGCATCCTGAAACCCATTGTACAAAGAACCCCCAGCTTTTGTCTTGACACTACAGACTTCCTACAGAAACTCAGCACACATGGAGCAGTAGAACCAGGGACACTCCTTGTCACAATGGATGTCTCGGCGCTCTACACCAACATCCCCCATGACGATGGCATTGCTGCAACTGCCTCAGTACTCAGTGCCAACAACTGCCAGTTTCCGGATGCAATTTTACAACTTATCAGCTTCATCTTGGACCACAATGTCTTCACCTTCAACAATCAGCTTTTCATCCAGACACACGGAACGGCCATGGAGACCACACCTCAATATGCCAACATCTTCATGCACAGGTTCATGAAGACTTCTTCACCACACAGGATCTTCAACTGAGGCTATACACTAGATACATTGATGACATTTTCTTCCTTTGGACTCATGGTGAACAATCATTGAAACAACTATATGATGATATCAACAAGTTCCATCCAACCATCAGACTCACCATGGACTATTCTCCAGAATCGGTTGCATTCTTGGACACACGCATCTCCATCAAGGATGGTCACCTCAGCACCTCACTGTACCGCAAACCGACAGACAACCTCACAATGCTCCACTTCTCCAGCTTCCACCCTAGACACGTTAAAGAAGCCATTCCCTATGGACAAGCCCTCCGTATACACAGAATTTGCTCAGATGAGGAGGATCGTGACAGACACCTCCAGACGCTAAAAGATGCCCTCGTGAGAACTGAATATGGCACTCGACTCATCGATGGACAGTTCCGATACACCACAACGAAAAACCGCTGTTGATCAGCTACAAAGATTCATTTTCCAATCATTATTCTGTAAACTGAGTTTGTGTCTCCTCAGAAGACAAACACGGGACACGGTGGACAGGGTACGCTTTGTTGTCCAGTACTTCCCCGGAGCAGAGAAGATATGACATTTTCTCCAGAGTCTTCAACGTATCATTGATGAAGACGAACATCTCTCCAGGGCCATCCCCACCCCCCCACTTCTTGCCTTCAGACAACCGCACAACCTCAAACAGATCATTGTTCGCAGCAAACTACCCAACCTTCAGGAGAACAGTGACCACAATACCACACAACCCTGCCACAGCAACCTCTGCAAGACAAGCCGGATCATAGACATGGATGACAGCATGACATGTGAGAACACCATCCACCAGGTACACGGTACATACTCTTGCAACTCGGCCAACGTTGTCTATTGATACACGGCAGGAAAGGATGTCCTGAGGCATGGTACATTGGGGGAGACCATGCAGACACAACGACAATCACCAGGCAAAACAGTTCCCTTCCTGTGGGCGAACACTTCAGCAGTCATGGGCATTCGGCCTCCGACCTTCGGGTAAACGTTCTTCAAGGGGGCCTTTGTGACACACGACAGCGCAGAGCCGCTGAGCAGAGGCTGATAGCCAAGTTCCGCACACATGAGGATGGTCTTAATAGGGATCTTGGCTTCATGTCACACTATCTGTAACCCCCATGACTTGCCTGGACTTGCACAATCTCACTAACCGTCCTGTCTGGAGACAATACACATCTCTTTAACCTGTACTTAACCCTCTCTCCACTCACACTGTCTGTACCTTTAAGATTTGATTAGCTGTAAAGATTCACATTCTAATCAGTATTCTGTAAACTGAGTTTGTGCCTTCATATGCCCTGTTTGTGATCAGAACTCCCACTCACATGACGAAGGGGCAAAGCCCCAAAAGCTAGTGTCTTTTGCTACCAAATAAATCTGTTGGACTTTAACCCAGTGTTGTGAGACTCCTTACTGTGCTTACCCCAGTCCAACGCCGGCATCTCCTCATTCTATCAGTTCACCGCTCTTCTATTCAAAGCTACTAAATTACTCCAAACCCCATGCGATTTTACCTTGTAGATGATGTTGTGCAGCACTGTGTCAAATTCCTTCCTGAAATCCAGATATACTACATCAGATTCCAACATCCACAGTAATTTGCTTTTAATTAAACATAATTTATCCTTTATAAAACTGTGCTGACTCTGATGGGGTTCTTTTTGACTTTCCAAATGTCCCATTATTATTTCCTTAATAATGGATTCTTACACTTTCCCCACAACAGATGTTAAACTAACTGCTGTATAGTTTCCTACTTTCTGCCTTCCTCCTTTTTTAAACAAGGGAGTTAATTAGCATGTTTCCAATCCATTGGAATCTCTCTCATATCCAGGGAATTTTGGAATATTATAACCAATGGATCCATTATCTCTGCTGCCACTTTGTTTAATACTCTAGGATGTTCTGATGTACATTTAATTCCCTAAATTTCCACCCCCTTTATTGTGGAATTCCATTAGATGTAGACAAAAGCATTGATGAGCAAAGAAAGACTTGAATAAGGCATTCGCTGAGTGTTAAAATGGGCGGCACGGGCTTGTAGGGCCGAAGGGCCTGTTTCCTGTGTTGTGCTGTTCTTTGTTCTTTGATGTAGTCCATCAGACCCTGGGGGTTTGTCTGTCTTCAATCCCAATAGTTTGCTCTATTTCCCTATCGATAAAAATTGTTCTAAATTCCTCCCTTTCTATTTCCTCGGCATTACCTGTTACTATTAGGATGGTAATAATGTTCTCCACTCTCAAAAATGAGGCAAAATATTGATTTAGCGTCTCCACCATTTCTGCATTCCCCGCTATTAACTCCCCGGTCTCATCCCCCAAGGAACTAACAGTTATTTTAACTATTTATTCCCTTCCGTTTTTATATTTATAGAAGCTTTTGCTTTTTTTATCTTTCTTTTATCATTTACGGTTGAATTTTTTATTACTTTTTCACTAACCCTTTGTTGATCTTTAAAAGTTTCCCATCCTCCCAGTCTCCACTGGCCTTTGCAATACGGTCTGCCTTAGTTTTATCTTTATGTTGTCTTTAACTTCCTCGCTTAGCCACGGATATTTCACTTCTCACAATCTTCCTCCCTCTTTGGAATATAGTTTATTTGGGAGGGTTTGAATATCTCCTTCAACAACTGCCTCAGTTTATCAGCTGTCCTACCATTTACCTTCCTGTCCAATCCATTACGGCCAAGTCTGTCCTTATTCCGAGATAATTACCTTTATTTAACTCCAAATGTGAGTGTGGGACTCCAGTTTCTCTCCCTCAAACTGAGTTTTGAATCCTATCAGGCAATGATCACTTTTCCCTATAAGATTCTTAACGATGGGTTCGTTAATTAACCTCTGCTCATTACACAAATCCAGCATTTCCTGCTCCCCAGTTTGTTCCACAACATATTACTCCAAGAATGAATCTCTGATACATTCAATAAACTCTCCCACAAGGCTATCCTTGCCAATTGGATTAATCCAGTCTCTGTACATATTAAAATCACCCATGATTATAGTGTCCCTTTTTTACAAGCCCCTGCTATTTGTTGGTTTATGTTATACCCCACTCTGCAACTACTGTTTGGAGATCTATAGATTCTTCCCGTCTGGGATTTCTTTCCTTTACTGTTTCTGAATTCTACCCAGACTGGTTCCACATCTTGATTTCCAGTGTTTATACCATTTCTTGCTACAGCTCTGATCCCTTCCTTTACCAGCAAAACTGTACCACTTCCTTTCTGTCTACCATACTGAGTTACGAGGAGAGATTAGGCAAATTGGGGCTGTTTTCCTTAGAAAGACGTTGGGCCGAAGGGCCTGTTTCCCTTGTTTTGTTCTTTGTTCTTTGTCCTTTGTAAAATACTCTTGGATATTCAATTCCCAGGCTTGGTTTGCTTGTAACCATGTCTCAGTAATTGCCACCACATCATGCCCCATTGTCACTATTTGCACCGTTATCTCATTAATTTTGTTCCGAGTTCTACATATATTCACAGACAAAGCCTTTAAGTTAGTTCTATAATCAAGTTTCCTGACTCCTGTGTGATATTTTTTGTTACATCCTTTTATTGTCTGTAACAATCTGCCTCCTCACTAACCTGCATTCTTATCTTCTTTAATTGTAATCTCTTAATTTTTCATGTGACTGAACCCTCTGCCCCTCTACTGCTTAGTTTAAAGCCCTATTTACAGCTGTAGGTGTGCGATTTACCAGGACCCTGGTCCCAGGATAATTGAGGTGCAGACCATCCCATTGGAACAGCTCCCCACTTCCACAATGTCACGTGAATTCAAACCCATTTCTCCACGTCATTCTCAGAACACACATTTACTTCTTCCATTTGTTGCAATTAATTCATGGCTCAGTTAGCAATCCAGAGATTATTATCTTTCTGGTTCTGATTGTTAATTTAGTCCCTAGCTGCTCATCTTCCGACAGAAGAACCTCTACCCTTGTTTTACCTACATGGCAACTGTATCCTCACCCTCCCAATACAGGTACCTCTGCAACCCACATAAGATATCCTGACACCAGACAGGAAACCCAGCCTATAGAGCTCTCACTCCTGCTCACAGAGAATAGCGTCTATGCCCCTAACAATATTATCCCCAAATACAACTACATTTCTGTTCTCTGCCCCCACTTCCATGGCTCCTTGTACCATGGTGCTGTGGTCAGTTTGCTCACCACTCCCCCCACCTTCTCGTGCACACAGGGAGCAAGAATCTCAAACCTGTTGGACAAGGACAAGGGTTGAGGATCCTACCTCCTGCACTCCTCTACCTGCCTCACTCACACTCACCCCCCTCCAGCCCCTGGCCAAATTCAAGACTGTTAATGTTAGGGGTGTGATTGCCTCCTGAAACACAGCATCCCAGGTATCTCACCCTCTACCTGACATCTCACGTTGTCTGAAGCTCAGAATTCAGCTCATCCACCTTCCAGCTGGAACTCCTCAGCAACTAACACTTCCTGCTCACTGAGAACCACAATGTGTGCAAATACAATACCTGGCCCACCATCCCTATTGCATTTAATGAGTTTAAAATGTGTTTTTTTAAATTTCCAACTAATTTATAACTTGTTAATCTGTAAAATATATCCCTTTATTATCTGTAATATAAAAGAAACTTAGAATATGTTATTCATGATCAATTTAGTGATTACTCAGCAACCAATGAAATTACCATTTTCCTGAGATGTCAGATCTGAGTGTTTTTCCAACACACACAGTAAAGACCCCGAGCCTCGCACTGTATTTATCCACTGTCCCAGTAAAGGCCCCGAGCCTCGCACTGTATTTATCCACTGTCCCAGTAAAGGCCCCGAGCCTCGCACTGTATTTATCCACTGTCCCAGTAAAGACCCCGAGCCTCGCACTGTATTTATCCACTGTCCCAGTAAAGACCCCGAGCCTCGCACTGTATTTATCCACTGTCCCAGTAAAGGCCCCGAGCCTCGCACTGTATTTATCCACTGTCCCAGTAAAGACCCCGAGCCTCGCACTGTATTTATCCACTGTCCCAGTAAAGGCCCCGAGCCTCGCACTGTATTTATCCACTGTCCCAGTAAAGGCCCCGAGCCTCGCACTGTATTTATCCACTGTCCCAGTAAAGACCCCGAGCCTCGCACTGTATTTATCCACTGTCCCAGTAAAGGCCCCGAGCCTCGCACTGTATTTATCCACTGTCTCAGTAAAGGCCCCAAGCATCGCACTGTATTTATCCACTGCCCCAGTAAAGATCACAAGCCTCGCACTGTATTTATCCACTGTCCCAGTAAAGCCCGAGCCTCGCACTGTATTTATCCACTGTCCCAGTAAAGGCCCCAAGCCTCGCACTGTATTTATCCACTGCCCAGTAAGACCCAAGCCTCGCACTGTATTTATCCACTGTCCCAGTAAAGGCCCAAGCCTCGCACTGTATTTATCCACTGTCCCAGTAAAGGCCCCAAGCCTCGCACTGTATTTATCCACTGTCCCAGTAAAGGCCCCAAGCCTCGCACTGTATTTATCCACTGTCCCAGTAAAGGCCCCGAGCCTCGCACTGTATTTATCCACTGTCCCAGTAAAGGCCCCGAGCCTCGCACTGTATTTATCCACTGTCTCAGTAAAGGCCCCAAGCGTCGCACTGTATTTATCCACTGCCCCAGTAAAGATCACAAGCCTCGCACTGTATTTATCCACTGTCCCAGTAAAGGCCCCAAGCCTCGCACTGTATTTATCCACTGTCCCAGTAAAGGCCCCGAGCCTCGCACTGTATTTATCCACTGTCCCAGTAAAAGCCCCGAGCCTCGCACTGTATTTATCCACTGCCCCAGTAAAGGCCCCGAGCCTCGCATTGTATTTATCCACTGCCCCAGTAAAGGCCCCAAGCCTCGCACTGTATTTATCCACTGTACCAGTAAAGGCCCCGCACCTCGCACTGTATTTATCCACTGTCCCAGTAAAGGCCCCGAGCCTCGCACTGTATTTATCCACTGTCCCAGTAGAGATGTCCTTTGCAAGTCCAGCTGTCTCTGCTCCCAGAAGCTATCCCAGCTGTCCTGTGTCGCATGTGGGATTTGCTCAGTGCCCCTGATTCTCACCCTAATCTCCACAGCTACCTGAGAGTTCTGTCTGCTGGTTAATCCATGATCCTGAGGAGTGGAGGTGGGGGGAGTTATGTGTTTGATACCTCCTCATCCTCCCTGGAGGTTCCATCAAGATGATGGCTGTGTTAACGGTGAGGGTTTTTCTGCTCCAATGGTTAAGGATTGACTCTGCCCTGCTCCTATCAGATCCCTCATTAATTCATGACTAACCAATTCTGCTGATGAATAAATAAATATGATACCCATTCTCTCTCTCAGCTCGTGATGTGGTTATAAAGTTGAACAACCTGGGAATCAACTCTACGACTGACTTTAATTGGATCGTACAGTTACGTTATTATTGGGAAAAGAGGAATATCGTTGTTCGGATGATTACAACCACAGTGCCTTACGGTTATGAATACTTGGGGAACACGGGAAGGCTGGTCATCACTCCCCTGACTGATAGGTGCTACAGGTAAGAACAAGGATTCCAACATGTGTCGTTAATGATGTCTCTGGTCAAAGAGTGTGGATATGACTGATTAATTCCACTGATCCTCAAGGCGTGTCACACTTTGAGATTTATAATTATATAAATTATAATTGATATAAAATCATATAATTTTATAAATATAAAAGGCAGTAAAAATATAAAATTTTATAATTATAAAGGGACAGCACAGTATCACAGTGGGTTAGCACTTCTGCTTCACAGCTCCAGGGTCCTGGGTTCGATTCCCGGCTCAAGTCACTGTCTATGTGGAGTTTGCACATTCTTTTCGTGTCTGCATGGGTTTCTTCCGGGTGCTCTGGTTTCCTCCCACAGTTCAAAGATAGAACAAAGAACAGCACAGCACGGGAAACAGGCGCTTCAGCCCAATGAGCCCGCACCGCCATTTTAACGTTGCCACTTCCACCCATGACACTTGTCTATGTTTATGGAATTCTGTATTGGAACTAAATTCGCGAGACAATTTAGGGAGAATTTGTTTTGCCAATCAGCCAAAGAGCACATTTTTGGGATGTGGGAGGAAACCGGAGCACCTGGAGAAAACCCACGCAAGCACGGGGAGAATGCGCAAACTCCCACAGACACAGGCCCAAATCCATGTATCTGCACAGCACAGCGATAGTCACTGAGTTGTCGTGTTGCCCATCAAATGGTCCAGGTCAAGCGTACACTAACAACGTGAAGCACTAGGATACTCTCGAAAAAAATCCAAAAGCAGCCCTCTCACGGTGCGGGTTAGGGTGGTTGGCCATGGTAAGAAATTGCCCCCACATTAAGGGATGCGTAGGTTAAAGGGATTAGTGGGTATAGAACATAGGACAATACAGCACAAACAGGCCCCTCGGCCCACGAGTTGCGCCGATCACATCTACCAATCCACAGACCTATCAATAACCCCCTATCCTATTCTTTTCCATATACTCATCCAGAAGTCTCTTAAAAGACCCCAGTGAGTTTGCCTCAACAACCTCCGACGGCAGTCGGTTCCATTCACTCACCACCCTCTGAGTGAAAAACTACCCCTGACATCTCCTTTGTATTTGCTTCCCTGCACCTTAAATCTGTGTCCTCTCGTAGTGACCATTTCAGCTCGGGGAAATAGTCTCTGAGAGTCCACCATTATCTATTCCTCTCAACATTTTATAAACCTCTATCAGGTCACCTCTCAACCTCCGTCTCGCCAGTGAGAAGAGTCCCAGCTCCCTCAACCTATCTTCATAAGGCCTGCCTCCCAATCCAGGCAGCATCCTTGTAAATCTTCTCTGAACCCTCTCAATAGCCCCTACATCCTTCCTATAATGAGGCGACCAGAACTGCACACAAAACTCCAACTGGGGTCTGACAAGAGTCTTATAGAGCTGCATCATTACCTCCTGACTCCTAAACTCTATTCCTCGATTAATGAAGGCCAGTACACCGTACGCCTTCTTGACCACTTCCTCCACCTGCGAGGCCGATTTAAGAGTCCTATGGACCCGGACCCCGAGATCCTTCTGCTCTACAACACAGCTAAGACTCCTACCCCTTATATTGTACTCCTTCATCCCATTATTCCTGCCAAAACGGACCACTACACATTTATCTGCATTGAAGTCTATCTGCCACTTCTCCGCCCAGTCTTGCATCCTGTCTATGTCCCGCTGCAACTTTTGGCATCTCTCCAGACCATCCACAACACCACCGATCTTTGTATCGTCGGCGAACTTGCTTACCCATCCCTCCACTTCCTCATCCAGGTCATTTATGAAAATGACAAACAGCAGGGGTCCCAGAAGCAAGGCTTCTGGAGAAGGTGAGAGGGCATGGGATCCAAGGGGCTTTGGCCTCGTGGATCCAGAACTGGCTTGCCAGCAGAAGGCAGAGAGTGGTTGTGGATGGGTCTTGTTCTGCATGGAGGTCGGTAACCAGTGGAGTGCCCCAGGGATCTGTTCTGGGACCCCTGCTGTTTGTCATTTTCATAAATGACCTGGATGAGGAAGTGGAGGGATGGGTTAGCAACTTCGCCGACGATACAAAAGTCGGTGGTGTTGTGGATGGTCTGGAGAGATGCCAAAAGTTGCAGCGGGACATAGACAGGATGCAAGACTGGGCGGAGAAGTGGCAGATGGACTTCAATGCAGATAAATGTGTAGTGGTCCATTTTGGCAGGAATAATGGGATGAAGGAGTACAATATAAGGGTAGGAGTCTTAGCTGTGTTGTAGAGCAGAAGGATCTCGGGGTCCGGGTCCATAGGACTCTTAAATCGGCCTCGCAGGTGGAGGAAGTGGTCAAGAAGGCATATGGTGTTACTGGCCTTCATTAATCGAGCAATAGAGTCAGGAGGTAATGATGCAGCTCTATAAGACTCTTGTCAGACCCCAGTAGGAGTATTGTGCGCAGTTCTGGTCGCCTCATTATAGGAAGGATGTAGAGGCTATTGAGAGAGTTCAGAGGAGATTTACAAGGATGCTGCCTGGATTGGGAGGCAGGCCTTATGAAGATAGGTTGAGGGAGCTGGGACTCTTCTCACTGGAGAGACGTAGGTTGAGAGGCGACCTGATAGAGGTTTATAAAATGTTGAGAGGAATAGATAGGGTGGACTCTCAGAGACTATTTCCCCGAGCTGAAATGGTCACTACGAGAGGACACAGATTTAAGGTGCAGGGAAGCAAATACAAAGGAGATGTCAGGGGTAGGTTTTTCACTCAGAGGGTGGTGAGTGAATGGAACCGACTGCCGTCGGAGGTTGTTGAGGCAAACTCACTGGGGTCTTTTAAGAGACTTCTGGATGAGTATATGGAAAAGAATAGGATGGGGGTTATAGATAGGTCTGTGGATTGGTAGATGTGATCGGCGCAACTTGTGGGCCGAAGGGCCTGTTTGTGCTGTATTGTTCAATGTTCTATGTTCTAAAACAGAATGGGAAACAGGCCCTTCGGCCCAACGAGCCCGCGCTGCCATTTTAACAATGTGAGTTCCCTCTTCCACCCATGATCCTTATCTATGTTTATGGAAATCCACATTGGAAACTAGACTGAGGGGAGACAACTTGTTACACTGATCAGCCTAAGAGCACATCTTTGGGATGTGGGAGGAAACCGGAGCACCCGGAGAAAACCCACGCAAGCACGGGGAGAATGCGCAAACTCCCACAGACACAGGCCCAAATCCATGTATCTGCACAGCACAGCGATAGTCACTGAGCTGTCATGTTGCTCATCAAATGGTCCAGGTCAAGCGTACACTAATGACATGAAGCACTAGGATACTCTCGAAACATCCAAGAGCAGCCCTCTCACGACCCATTGCGTGTATGCCCCCTTGTTGGACAACAAGGCGGACCTATGCACTTGTGAATTAAAACTAAGAACATCAATAACAAGCACATCTTATGCAGACATTCAAGGAATTCCCCAGAAGCTGAAAAGTAAAACAAGTGAGCCATGAAATATGTTGGAAGATCCATAGGAATCACTTGATTCCCAGGAATGTGCCAAGGCTCTTGATCCCTATTTAAATCAGTCTTCTATATCCCTCCATCCCTATTCCGCTCATGTGCCTATCTAAGTATTCCTTAAACAACTCTAGCATGCCTGCCTCCACCATTTTTCTTGGCAATGCATTCCACACCCCCACCACCCTCTGTGTGAAAAACCTCCTTCTAATATCCAAATTATACCTCACCCTAAGCCCGTGGCCTCTCGTAATATTTGTTTCCAATCTAGGAAAAAGCTTCCCCCTGTTTATCTATACCCTTCATAATCTTATACCCCTCTATTATATCTCCCCTCATTCTCCATCTTTCTAAGGAAAACAGCCCCAGTTTGCCCAATCTTTCCTCATAAGAAGAACATGGAGAGAGAGAGAGAGAGATAGACAAGGGTTGGCACTGTTCCTTCACTGTGCCAGGGGACCCAGGTTTGATTCTGGCCTTGGCTGAGTGTCTGTACCCACGTTCTCCCAGTGTCTGTGTGGGTTTCCTCCGGGTGCTCCGATTTCCTCCCACAATCCAAAGGTGTGCGGGTTAGGTAGATTGATCATGATAAATTGACCCTTGGTGTCCAAAGCTCTGGAGGTTAGGAAGATTAGCAGGGTAAATAGTGGACAGTTCTGGGTGCCACATTATAGGAAGAATGTGAACAGATTGAAGAGAGTGCAGAAAAGGTTTACAGGAATGGTTCCAGGAATGAGAAACTTTAGATATGAGGCTAGATTGGAGAGGTTGGGACTGTTCTTCTCAGAAAGAAGAAGATAAGAGGAGATTTGTGGAGATGGTGAACATCTTTATAAGACCCTTGTCAGACCCCACTGTGTGCAGTTCTGGTCGCCTCACTATAGGAAGGATGTGGAAGCTATTGAGAGGGTTTAGAGGAGATTTACAAGGATGTTGCCTGGATTGGGAGGCAGGCCTTATGAAGATAGGTTGAGAGAGCTAGGTCTCTTCTCCCTGGAGAGACGAAGGTTGAGTGGCGACCTGATAGAGGTTTATAAGATGTTGAGAGGAATAGATAGGTTGGATTCTCAGAGGCTGTTTCCCAGGGCTGAAATGATAGCTACGAGAGGGCACAGGTTTAAGGTGCTGGGGGGCAAGTACAGAGGAGATGTTAGAGGTAAGTTTTTCACTCAGAGGATGGTGAGTGAATGGAATTGGCTGCCATCAGTGGTGGTAGAGGCGAAATCGCTGGGGTCTTTTAAGAGACTTCTGGATAACTACATGGGATTTAATGGGATTGGGAGTTACAGATAGTTCTATGGCCTGGTAGATATGGGTACAATCAGCGCAACTCGTGGGCCGAAGGGCCTGTTTGTGCTGTAGTGTTCTATGTTCTGTGTTCTATGTTCTATGTTAATACTGTGCTTGAATCAGCTTCACTTGGAATCAGCTCCATGTTTCCCTGGATTATTTTGCTTCTCCTTTAAGCTCTTCCTCACTTACCATTTTCCCTGTAAAATTCCTTTTTGCAGAGCGTATTTGTTGTAAAGGTGATGTCTGAAGCAAATCCAACTCCAGTTCATCAAAATGATTTCAAACAGATCTAACTTAATTGCAGCAACACCAGCCTCGATCCCCATGTGTAACCATTCTGCTGTAACTAAGTGTCAGAGACTCTGCAGGTTAAACTCTGCAAATTCCTTTTCCAGAACTCTGATGGGAGCTTTGCAGCTGAACCTGGGAGGGGCTCCAGAAGGTCCTGCAGGAAATGGGAAAACTGAAACTTGCAAAGATTTGGCCAAAGCTGTGGCGAAACAGGTAGAAGGAATGTTTGTACAGAATGCTGGGGTGAGAGTGGGAATGCCAAAAGTTAACTCTTTATTTTATTTCATTTTTTTGAACTCTTTGTAAAGGTGATGTATTCCTTCCTAAAAAATAAAACAAACAATAAAGAATACTACAGCATCAGAAACAGGCCCTTCGCCCTCCAAACCTGTGCATGATTGCCCAGCTAAACTAAACAAAAATCTTGTGCCCTTGGGAAAAGCCTCTGGCTATCCACCCTGTCTGTGCCTCTCATGATTTTGTAGACCTTGATCAGATTCCCCCTCAGCCTCTGTCTTTCCCGTGAAAACAATCCGCGTTTATTCAACCCCTTCTCATAGCCAACACCCTCGAGACCAGACAATATCCTGGTCAACCTTCTCTGCACTCTCTCCAAAGCTTCCACATCCTTCTGCTGGTGTGGGTGATCAGAACTGCACACAATACTCCAAATGCAGTCTAACCCAGGTTTTATATGACTTCCCAACTCTTGTACTCTGGCTGACGAAGGCAAGCATACCGTGTGCCTTCTTAATCCTTCTAGGGAACTGTGGACTTGCCCGCCCTGATCCCTCTGTATGTTTCAAGGGGTGTTGCCATTTACAGTGTAATTGTGTATAAGTATTTGTTTTGCAATATGAAACCTTACAACAGATTGAGAAAAACTGAGTTCTGAAGGCAGGAGATGGCAGCAATGTCACTATCCCAGCCCCCAGCCCTCAGGAGATTGAGATCCAAATCTCTCTCTTACAACTTAACTACTCCCAAAATAAACCTGCGTACTCAAAATCTATTCACAAAACCTTGATTTAGACCAGTTTTATATTCTCTGTTCTGCAGATTGCACATATTCTCCAGCAGCTTCAGAGTGCCTGGGGTCCCGGTATCAATTCCCCAGCCTCCAGTGTCCTCTTCACTTTCACTCTGCATTCTCTCACACATCATCGGCACTGACTGAAATGTTCATTATCTGGAAATCATTCTATTCTCACCAGAAAAACAGTCTCTTTCTCACTGTTTCCACCTGTTGGGAATCACATTTTCCCCATTTTCCATGGACTGATATCATTCTGAATTGTATGAGGATTAACACTGACTCCATCATTGAGAAATCTGTACTCCATACAAACTCCTTTCACCATCCAATACACTCACCAGATTCCTTCCTCCTTCCTGTGCTTATCCAGCTTCCCCTGTAACCTGTCCATACTATTCACCTCAGCCACTCCCTGCGGGAATGAGTTACCATCCTCACCAATCTCCAGTTAAGAGGTTTGTCCTGAATTCTCCATGTCTGCTGTGGATATTGGGGGAGCACCAGGACATCTCAGTGAAGGTTTGAAACACTGAGGAGATGCAGTTAGACAGAATGAACACTCGTGTCGGCCATTGTAAATGTGTTCTCAACAACGTCTCCCTATCTGTCGCTGTTTGGAAGGTGAGCAGTTGTTAATGGGATGGGAAAGCTTGTTTCTTGCACACAGCGGAGGTGAGGGTCCAGGTCCAGGTCTGGGTTCAGGTTCAGACCCCAACCTCTCCCCCAGGCAAAGTCCAGCTTTCATACTCACTCTGGGTCATTCATACTCGCACCCCCGGGCGGCAAGAATCTCAGAGCCAGGAGTCAGACCGTTCTGTCAGGTTCTCTTACCCTCTGCCCATAACCCGGTGCCCTCTCTCCCTTGCCCCAAACACCCTTTCCCCCTGCCCCCCCATTCCCTTATCTCCTGCCCCTCTCCCTGCCTCTGGCTCCTGCTCCTGCCCCCTCCCCCTTTCCCTGCCCTCCAACACTTGCCCCCCTCCCTTGCTACTAGCCCCCTCTCCTTCCTCCTTGTTCCCTGCTCCCTCCCCTCCCCCTTTCCCCCTCCTCCTGCCCCTGCCCCTTCCCCTGTCCCCTCCCCCTCTCTCCTAGCCCCCCCCTCCCCCTCGCCCTGCCTCTCTCTCTTGTCTCCCTGCCCTTTGCCCCTGCCCTGTTTTGCCAGCCTTTCTGATAGGTGAGGTTGTGCTGCTGGAGGGTGAAGTCTGTTACGGGTATAAAGCTCTGCTAATCTCCACGATCCCGCTGTACCTCCACACAACAGCAGCCTCTTCCCAGAGCGGGTGTGAACTGCCCTCAGCCAGACGGCTGTCAGACATCCCCAGACACGCAGTGAAGATCTCTGGAGTGTCCTCGGGGTCATCATCCTATTTTATCATTCAGAACCTGCTGTCTGTGCTTCCCAGTTCTGCAGCAAACAGAAAGCTCTGTTAATGAATGGAGTGTCCTCTGGGGGAAATCCTGGGTTGATGCACCACTGCCTCATTTTTAGGTGCCAGTGATGTGCCCCTCATTGTATCTGCTCTCAGCAAGAGTCTGATATCACCAGCCATATCCTTCTCCCTGAGGAATCAATCCTTCAGCCTGTGACCCCCTGAGGATGTGCAAGTTGTGGATGCTTCCAAGTATCGGACACAGACCTGCATGATCTGCTTGTTCTGGTCGCAGAACATTGAGTGGAGACGTTCAGAGACTGCTTATTTCCAGGGAGATTTCAGAATCCCATCTGTGCAGTCGATGGTAGCCTGCACCTGTGAGAATCCAGATATCACTGCAAATCCTAGTGCCAGTGATAAGCTCATCTGTGTGCCTGTTCCTAGGTTCAAGCATAAACTGTGGAATATTTATCAATATTTTCAACCATGGATGAGATTGTGTTCCCACCCCATCACCATACTGATCACCTCCTGGATCCAGTGAAGGTTAGGACAAAGAACAAAGAACAAAACAGCACGGGAAACAGGCTCTTCGGCCCAACGAGCCCGTGCCGCCACCCCAACGTTCCCACCTCCACCCGTGATCCCTGTCTATGTTTATAGATCTATGGATTAGAACCAAATTTGAGACAATTTAGGTAGAGTTTCTTCTGCCAATCAGCCTAAGAGCACATCCTAATCAGCCGAAGGTTATTGGGATCAGCATCTGGCACAGCCCCATGGTGATTTTGGTGTCTTGTGTGATGTGTCTTTCCCTGGCTGCTAACAGTTCTAATCTCCGCATGGTCTAATCTCTTTAAAAACATTAACCAACTTCCATGCAACAGGCGGCACGGTGGCACAGTGCGTTAGCACTGCTGCTTCACAGCTCCGGGGTCCCAGGTTCGATTTCCAGCTCGGGTCACTATCTGTGTGGAGTTTGCACATTCTCCCCGTGTCTGTGTGGGTTTCCTCCGGGTGCTCCGGTTTCCTCCCACAGTCCAAAGATGTGCAGGTTAGGTTGATTGGCCAGGGTAAAGTTGCCCCTTAGTGTCCTAAGATGCGTAGATTAGAGGGTAAAATATGTGGGGATGGGGGCTGGGTGGGATTGTGCAGACTTGATGGGCCTAAGGGCCTCTTTCTGCACTGCAGGGATTTTATAAACCAATGGACAAAATTTCCTTTTTAAACCCTTCACTATTACAAACTAAAAGCAACTTAGATTGAATATTAATTAACATGCAACTGAAGCATCAAACGAAGGAACAAGGTAAATTTGCATCCACTAACTCAGTCAAACTGTGGGTGGGGTTTTACAGCTTGAGCGAGACCGGAAATTTCCACCCCAAGTTCAACGGACATTTCCATTGTCCACGTTGCCCGCTCCAAATTCCTGGTGAGTGGGGCAGCACAATTCCAGCGTATGTCTTTTAAAACATCTTTACACAACGCTGTGCTTCTACCAAAAATGCTACAGGATCAAAGACACCCCTCCACCCCTCAAGCAGATTCACTTCTCGCTACCACACCAAGTTAAAACTCCCAGTGTCTGTGACAATCACACCCCGTTTTCCTTAATCTGGTGCACATATAATTCTCTAAATTTGCACCCCTTTATCATAAAGTCCCTGAGATATTGGCCAAAACAGACAGAGTAGTTATCTCTGGACTCTTGCCTGTGCCACGGGATAGTTTAGAGAAGAACAGGGAGAGGGAATGTTTGAACTCGTGGCTGAGGGGATGGTGCAGGAGGGAGGGGTTCAGGTTCCTGAACAATTGGGACTCATTCTGGAGTAGGTGGGACCTCTACAAGAAGATGGTCTACACCTTAACCAGAGGGGAACCAATATCTTGGAGGGAAAATTTGCAAAGGCTATGCAGGGGGGTTTAAACTGATTCAGAGGGGGGGTGGGATCCTGAGTAGCTTGGATGTTAAGAGGAACGAGAATAGGGGGGTCATAGGTGAGAACTGTAAAGCATAGCAGCGTACGGGTGGAGTAGGGCATGGTTTGAAATGCATATACTTTAATGCAAGAAGTATTCGCAATAAGGTGGAGGAACTTGCAGCTTGGACCAGTACCTGGAACTTCGATGTTGTGGCCATTTCAGAGACATGGATGGAGCAGGGACAGGAATGGTTGTTGCAGGTTCCAGGGTTCAAATGTTTCAGTCAGAGTAGAGAAGGACGTAGAAGGTGGGGGAGGAGTGGCATTATTAGTCAAAGACTGTATCACTGTGACAGAAAGGAAGTTTGATGAGGACTTGTCTGTTGAGGTAGTATGGGCTGAGATTAGAAACAGGAGAGGAGAGGTCACCCTGTTGGGAGTCTTTTATAGACCTCCTAAAAGTTCTAGAGAGGTAGAGGAAAGGATTGCAAAGTCGATCCTGGACAGGAGTGAAAGTAATAGGGTAATTGTTATGGGGGACTTTAACTTTACTAATATTGATTGGAATAGCTATAGCTCTAGCTTGTTAGAGGGGTCAGTTTTTATGCAAAGTGTGCAGGAAGGTTTTTTGACTCAGTATGTAGATAGGCCAACTAGAGTTGAGGCTACATTGGATTTGGTGCTGGGCAATGAGCCAGACCAGGTGTTAGACTTGGAAGTTGGTGAACATTTTGGTGATAATGACCACAATTCGGTTACGTTCACCTTAGTGATGGATAGAACATAGAACATTACAGCGCAGTACAGGCCCTTCGGCCCTCAATGTTGCGCGGCCAGTGGACCCTCTAACCTAAACTATTCCAATATCATCCATATGCCTATCCGTAGGGATAGGGATAGGCATGAAGCTGGGGGCAGTAGTTATAGCTGGGGGAATGGTAATTATGAGGCCATAAGGAGGGAATTAGGGTGCATAGGTTGGACTAGGAAACTACAGGGACTGGGAACATCTGAAATGTGGAGCTTATTCAAGGAGCAGCTACTGCGAGTCCTTGATAAGTATGTCCCTGTCAGGCAAGGAGGAAATGGTCGAGTAAGGGAACCATGGTGTACTAAAAAAGTTAATTCGCTGGTTAAAAGGAAAAAGGAGGCTTATGTCAGGATGAGGCTTGAAGGCTCAGTTAGTGCAATGGATAGCTATAGATTAGCCAGGAGGGAGCTAAAGAGTGAGTTGAGGAGAGCTAAAAGGGGACACGAGAAGACTTTGGCTGATAGGATCAAGGAGAATCCTAAAGCTTTCTTTAGATATGTTAAGAATAGAAGATTGGTTAGGGCAAGATTAGGGCCAGTCAGAGACAGCAGTGGGAAGTTGTGCGTGGAGCCTGAAGAGATTGGAGAGGCACTGAACAAATATTTCTCTTCGGTATTCACGCAGGTGATGTAAATGTAGTTTGGAGAACACTGGGATACAGGGTTGCAAACTGGAAAGTATTGAAGTAGATAAGGAGGATGTGCTAGATATTCTTGAGGGTTTGAAGTTAGATAAGTCCCCTGGGTCAGACGGGATTTACCCTAGGAATCTCTGGGAGGCGAGAGAGGCGATTGCAGAGCCTCTGGCTCTGATCTTAGAACATAGAACATAGAACACTACAGCACAAACAGGGCCTTCGGCCCACAAGTTGTGCCAACCACATCAAAACCTACCCAGCCATAGACCTATCTATTACCCCCAATCCCACTGGATCCCATATACTCATCCAGAAGTCTTCAGGTCGTCGTTGGTTACGGGTATAGTGCCGGAAGACTGGAGGATAGCGAATGTGGACCCATTGTTCAAGAAGGGGAAGAGAGACTTTCCTGGGAATTATAGGCCGGTGAGTCTTACTTCTGTTGTGGGCAAAGTATTGGAGAGAATTATTAGGGATAGGATTTATAGTTATTTAGAGAGAAATGAATTGATTGGGGATAGTCAGCATGGTTTTGTGAAGGGTAGGTCGTGCCTTACTAACCTCATTGAGTTTTTGAAAAAGTGACCAAAGAGGTGGATGGGGGTAAGGCGGTGATGTGGTATATATGGACTTTAGTAAGGCGTTTGATAAGGTGCCCCATGGAAGGCTTCTGCGGAAAATGCAGATGTATGGGATTGAAAGTCATTTAGCTAATTGGATTAGGAATTGGCTAGCTGATAGAAGACAGAGGGTGGTGGTTGATGGAAATTATTCATCGTGAAGTTCGGTTACAAGTGGTGTACCTCAGGGATCTGTTTTGGGGCCCCTGCTGTTTGTAATTTTTATAAATGATCTGGATGAGGGTATTGAAGGATGGATTAGTAAATTTGCGGATGACACCAAAGTCGGAGGAGTGGTAGATAGTGAAGAGGGGTGTTATAGTTTGCAGAGAGACTTGGACAAGTTGCAGAGCTGGGCCGAGAGGTGGCAAATGGAGTTTAATGCGGAAAAGTGTGAGGTAATGCACTTTGGCAGGAATAACAAATGTGTAGAGTAAGGGCTAATGGTAGAACTCTTAATAGTGTTGATGAACAGAGGGATCTTGGTGTATATGTGCATAGATCCCTGAAGTTGGCAACAGTCAATAAGGTTGTTAAGAAGGCATATGGAGTCTTAGCTTTTATTGGTAGGGGGATTGAATTTCGGAGCCGCAACGTCATGTTGCAACTGTACAAAACTCTAGTGCGGCCGCACTTGGAGTATTGTGTGCAGTTCTGGTCCCCGCATTATAAGAAAGATGTGGAGGCATTGGAGAGGGTACAGAGGAGGTTTACCAGGATGTTGCCTGGTATGGAGGGCAGGTCTTATGAAGAGAGGCTGAGGGATTTGAGGTTGTTTTCGTTAGAAAGGAGGCGGCTAAGAGGAGACCTAATCGAAACATATAAGATGATTAGAGGTTTAGATAGGGTGGACAGTGATAGCCTTTTCCCTAGGATGGAGAAAGCTAGCACGAGGGGACACAGCTTTAAATTAAGGGGTGATAGTTATAGGACGGATATCAGAGGTAGGTTCTTTACCCAGAGGGTGGTAAGGGTATGGAATGCCCTGCCTGCTGCAGTTGTAGATGCACCAAGTTTGGTGGCGTTTAAGAACATAGAACATAGAACATTACAGCACAGAACAGGCCCTTCGGCCTTCGATGTTGCGCCGACCAATATAAAAAGCAATGACTCTCCAAACTAAACCATTCCCTTCTCTTCCATATACTTATCAACTAACCTCTTAAACGCCACCAAACTTGGCGCAGCTACAACTGCTGCAGGCAGGGCATTCCACTCCCGAACCACCCTTTGGGTAAAGAACCTACGTCTGATATCCGTCCTATAACTATCACCCCTTAATTTAAAGCTGTGTCCCCTCGTGCTAGCTTTCTCCATCCTAGGAAAAAGGCTATCACTGTCCACCCTATCTAAACCTCTAATCATCTTATATGCTTCAATAAGATCCCCTCTTAGCCGCCTCCTTTCTAACGAAAACACCTCAAATCCTTCAACCTCTCCTCATAGGACCTGCCCTCCATACCAGGCAACATCCTGGTAAACCTCCTCTGTACCCTCTCCAATGCCTCCACATCTTTCCTATAATGTGGCGACCAGAACTGCACACAATACTCCAAGTGCGGCCGCACTAGAGTTTTGTACAGTTGCAACATGACGCTGCGGCTCCTAAATTCAATCCCCCTACCAATAAAAGCTAAGACTCCATATGCCTTCTTAACAACCTTATCGACTTGACTGCCTACTTTCAGGGATCTATTGACACATACACCAAGATCCCTCTGTTCATCAACACTATTAAGAGTCCTACCATTAGCCCTATACTCTACACATTTATTATTCCTGCCAAAGTGCATTACCTCACACTTTTCCACATTAAACTCCATTTGCCACCTCTCGGCCCAGCTCTGCAACTTGTCCAAGTCACTCTGCAAACTATAACACCCCTCTTCACTATCTACCACTCCACCCACTTTAGTGTCATCTGCAAATTTACTAATCCATCCCTCAATACCCTCATCCAGATCATTTATAAAAATTACAAACAGCAGGGGGCCCCAAAACAGACCCCTGAGGCACACCACTTGTCACTGAACTCCACGATGAATATCTCCCATCAACCACCACCCTCTGTCTTCTATCTGCCAGCCAATTCCTAATCCAATTAGCTAAATCACCCTCTATTCCACACATCTGCATTTTCTGTAGAAGTCTTCCATGGGCCACCTTATTAAACGCCTTACTAAAGTCCATATATACCACATCAACCGCCTTACCCCCATCCGCCTCTTTGGTCACTTTTTCAAAAAACTCAATGAGGTTAGTAAGGCACGACCTACCCTTCACAAAACCATGCTGACTATCCCCAATCAATTCATTTCTCTCTAATAACTATAAATCCTATCCCTAATAATTCTCTCCAATACTTTGCCCACAACAGAAGTAAGACTCACTGGCCTATAATTCCCTGGAAGGTTTCTCTTCCCCTTCTTGAACAACGGGACCACATTCGCTATCCTCCAGTCCTCCGGAACCACACCCGTAACCAACGAGGACCTGAAGATCAGAGCCAGAGGCTCTGCAATCTCCTCTCTTGCCTCCCAGAGAATCCTAGGGTAAATCCCGTCCGGTCCAGGGGACTTATCCAACTTCAAACCCTTGAGAATATCTAGCACATCCTCCCTATCTACTTCGATACTTTCCAGTTTGCTACCCTGTACCTCAGTGTTCTCCATAACTACGTTTACATCACCCTGCGTGAATACCGAAGAGAAATTAAGAGGTTAGTTGATAAGTTTATGGACGAAAAGGGAATGGTTTACTTTGGAGGGTCATTGCTTTTTGTTAATTGGTCAGCGCAACATCGAAGGCCGAAGGGCCTGTTCTGCGCTGTAATGTTCTATGTTCTATGTTCTAAAAGTTGTAGGTAGAAGGAGGATTGGAATGAGGCACTCACTCCGTGTTAAAATGGGTGGCACGGCTTGTAGGGCCGAAGGGCCTGTTTCCTGAGCTGGGTTGTTCTTTGTGATTACCATCCCAATGTCAATCCCGATGATTCTGTTCCTTCGAAATTCAAGAGTTCCATCTATTCTGATCACTTTCTTTGGACTAGAAATCACCCTGTTTGGTCATTAACACAAAGCAGTTCCGCTTCTTCCCCTGCTTTTCCCAGGAAGTTCTGTTTCTTGATGTGTCAAAGAGTAGCTGTCCGTTCTCTGTGAGACTCTGTGAAAGAGCAGCTGAAACTTCCACCCTGTTAGTGGATTTCTGTTCAGGTCTCTCTCTCCAAAGCAATATGATTACATGAGCAGGTCTCAAAGCTCAAGCTTTTATCTAAAGTTCTGTTTTATTTTGAATTAAAGGTACATTTCCAAATTACCATCTTGTAAAGTTTTACATTTACAACACTGTGTATTATGCTGTGGATTTGTGTCTTCGAGCACATATGTTTATAACGTGATGTAATTTGACAAGAATTGTTCCATAATCTTCTATTTTACAGTGTGTTGTATTTAACTGTTGTGATGGACTCGACTATAAAGCAATGGGAAAGTTTTTCAAAGGCCTGGTGCAGTCTGGAGCTTGGGCTTGTTTCAATGAATTTA
This sequence comes from Sphyrna mokarran, assembly GCA_024679065.1. Taxonomy (NCBI): domain Eukaryota; kingdom Metazoa; phylum Chordata; class Chondrichthyes; order Carcharhiniformes; family Carcharhinidae; genus Sphyrna; species Sphyrna mokarran. The sequence continues at coordinate 224,190 of JAGIQG010000019.1, forward strand.
ATCGCATTGAGCTGGAGGTAATTTAAACAATTTTACAATTGACTTGTGTAAACAAAGCCACATTATCATTCATGAACAATCCGCAGAAATGACAGTGATTCACAATTTTACATTTGCCCGTTGAAGTGCTAAATTTGCAAATTAAATGTATTTTTCGCGTCATTTCTAATGATTTTGGATAAATACAATTACAAAACTCAAACTTACCTCGTTGAGTTTGGAGGTCAAGAACTTTGATTCTTACTCTGTAAACCCTGGGCAATATGAGCTGCCTGTCTGTACTGGGAGAGGGGAGAGGGAGAGACCCCAAAAAGGGAGGGGAGAAAGACAGGGGGACAGAAACAGTTCAGAAAAGAGCAGAGAAATCGGCTCCAAGTGAGAGAAAGGTTGCAGGGAGCAGACGTTGAGTAAAGTAGGTTATTGGAGCAGTGTCATCCTGTCCAGTATGGCTGACATTCTGAGGTTGTACGTGGAATTTGGTGCTCGGGTGTATACTCGGGAATCCAGGGACCGGAATCTTGGAAGGTGATATAGAAAGCTTGTAAGGTGGGCTATCATTGGCGCGTCTGAGTTCAGGCAACTTTTGGAGATAACTCCAAGGTGAAATCTTCAATAGCGAAGATTAGAAACTCTCCTGAAAGAAACAGTTTCAGTGAGACTGGCTGACTCACAATGTTGGCAGGGTGTTGGGGGGGCGGGGTTTGAAAATCCATGGAATCTGATTTGGTCCCATCTGCCATTTTTAACCATAGCTTGCCTGTTAATTCATATGTAGCTCATATTAGTCCCAAATGTTAGAATACAAGATAGCGATTGTAAATTGTTTTATCTTTCTGACATTTTACAGTAAAGTTTTTCTTAAGTTGAAAAGTTTTGGAATTTTGTGACTTGTTTCACTGAGCAAGTGTCACATATCTCAAATCTTAAGCAAAATACTATTAGTCCTTAATTAGATCTTACCAACAACTGAGAGGTTGTACTCTGGGATCGTAACTTAATGAAAAATGTATTTAGTCTGATTCATTAATTTATTTATAAAACTGTAGGGATTTATGTTTTACTTTGATTTCTTTTCAACCAGTGCTATTTTCCAGCATTTCTATTTGTTGATTTATTATCAAAACCTCCACAGGTGATTCCAATAGGGAATATGGTGGGAGGGACCTCTTGTGTGCCATTGGTCAGGAACTGCCCAATTCAAATATGGCAGCCCTCCCCCAGCTGGCCTGAGCCACCTCCATCATTGGGTGCCTGGAATCTCTGCTCAGAATGTGAACAGAATCCATCGAATCAGCAAACACGCAGACTCTTTGATTGTCAAACCGGAACCCTGTGAACCTGATGGAAAACCATCTTCCAACTGGCCAAGTGACAGTGCTCACAAAAAAAAAACAGTCATCGACATGGAGCTGGATAACCCGAACCCCATCCTCCTGTATGAGACAGGGATTACTGAACCGTTCCATCTGAGTGGGGAGGAATTCAGGGGAACGTGAGCAAGGTGTAAGCTCCATGGTGAGGAAACTCATACTCCCAGGAGGAAGCAGTTGACATCTTCACTGTCTCTGACATGAGATGCTGATGATAAGATGCCATTAAGATAAGCAGATGAGGATAAGGAATGTGGCATTTCCATTAGTATGCGCTCATTGCTAAGTCAGTGATGTTTGCAATGCACTGGCCACAGTCAATGAGATAACAGCTGTGTGTTCAAGAACCATCTGTACAGCAAACAGGTGATGCACAAAGAACAAAACAGCACGGGAAACAGGCCCTTCGGCCCAACGAGCCCGCGCCGCCACCCCAACGTTCCCACCTCTACCCGCGATCCCTGTCCATGTTTATAGATCTATGGATTAAAAACCAAATTTGAGACAATTTAGGGAGAATTTGTTTTGCCAATTAGCCTAAGAGCACATCTTTGGGAGGTGGGAGGAAACCGGAGCACCCGGAGAAAACCCACGCAAGCACGGGGAGAATGCGCAAACTCCCACAGACACAGGCCCAAATCCATGTATCTGCACAGCACAGCGATAGTCACTGACCTGTCGTGTTGCCCATCAAATGGTCCAGGTCAAGCGTACACTAACGACGTGAAGCACTAGGATACTCTCGAAAAAAAATCAAAGAGCATCCCTCTCGCGACCCATCTCGTGTA